>LD346952.1:226748-244437 GCA_001465055.1 Ptychodera flava | reverse complement strand
CATGGAACAAAAGGCATGCAAGTGTTGCCACTCTGTGTATATTACTCTGTGGTTTTACGTACTTGCTGAGATAAAACAAGTCGCTCTTTAACGCTTGGCTTCGTTCAAGTTTCGTGTTAGAATCGATTTGTTTCAGTTTTTCGCCAACAACTACCTTTTATCTTGTGTTAAAAAATCGTTTTAGATACCACATATTCTCTGGTGTAGCGTAACGATGGATTCCAACCTTGCGCAACACAACAGTGTTTGTCCTGCACTAAAGTTGCTCTGAGGTCGGAAACCGTGTTCGAGGTGGACTGTGGTCGCACTACAAAATGCAGTTAACAAAAACTCGAAGTTTCGGGTCCTGATACTGTGGAAGACGAAAAAAGGCTAGGATGCAACTACAATAATGGAGAAGATTCACCTTGGCAGTACGGAACGTAAAACTAAAAGCTAGGGTAAGCAACACGGCGTCTGAATAAACTTCACGGCTTTGGCGCCATGGACATCATTATTAATTTATTGTCATGTTTCCCCTCTCCGGACAGGAAGCTGAAAACGCGGTGACGATTACACAACCAATAAACAGGAAAACACAATGTCATCGGACTTCGCATGCAAAATCACATCATTTTTGCGAAATATACGCAGCCGGCTATTTTTTCGCGTGATAATCAGATTTTAACTGGCACACCACAATGTACAGTTAAAGGTATACAATCACCTGTAATCCATATATGCCCGTATATGGTCAAAGGGGTGTTCCTTGGTATTCAATCTACCAATGTGAGAGCGCTGTTTTAAAAAGCGGCCACCCTCTTAAAATCTGTGATTGGTTAGATTTTCTCTTTTCATGGTAACTGTAGAAAAATTTAGCAAGAAGATTATCCCAAGATTTAATTCGGAGTGACAGTTGTGTAAATAAGGCCTAACGCTTACGCCGCCAACTGGCCGTTACAGTGTTCATTTTCTCCCAATTTCCACATCATGTATTATTTCCTTCATACCACAAATTCAACAATTGTGTAAAAAGTCCTGAACTTTAGTATTGACTTGGAATTTCATCGAAAATGTGAGCGAACCGGATTTTTAGCTGACTCACTTTGTGCGACTCTAAGGGTCGCATACACATTTCTGCGATTTACTCGGTTCCGTTTTTGGCAATGTATCACAACTTCTGGAGAGGGTAACTTGCTGCCACGTTGACGGATTAGCCTTATCTTTGCACAGGTGGTAGTTAGTGACTGTTTCTACATAACCGTTTCCCAGAATTCTGATAATGTTCCAAAAATAAAAGACATTGTGACAAACGTGAACAAAAGTCGTTAATTTATTCAGAATCCACCGCTTCTCACTTTTAAGGCCAATTGTGCAAAACCAAGCAGAGTATCAAAAATCCAAGACAAGATTTTTTAAACAACTTATCTTGCTATCGATTGCAGTAAACGGCTCACCAGTGACGCCATCACCCTCTCGTACTTACACCTTTTTAAGTAAAAAAAAATAAAAAACATTTTTCAACAAAACAAACACACACCCACATTTAAATATTGATTCTCACAATCTTCAATTGTCGAGCTACCCAAATATATATTGCATGTCGGGTTGAAGATACATTTTAATGGTGAAAAATCAAGTTAAAAATAAGTGTCTTCGAAGGCGGGTCTCGCCATTAAAATGAAATGACCGGGTTCCTCATAGTTTTCTCTTCTTTCCACTTAATCAAAACTTCGTTAGTTTTGCTTGGCTACCTCTGATATTTTTCTTGACTATGAAATGGAAGTTTAATTCCATGAGTTAAGTTTGCGGAAAAGATTAAACGTGTGAGTTTTGACGCGTACCTTACATTCAGGATTGTCGTTGTCGCCTAATCGTGTCAAAGTACTTGCCCTGGAAACTTTCTAATTTAGCAAAAGACTTGTTAAAACCTCAAACCGATGAAACTGAACATAAAAATGAACATAAACCGTGCCACACAGGTAAGTCTTACACGGGCTTTTACAAGAACATTTTACATAACTATGAATTGATAAATGCCCTTCACATTTACTTCGCCTTTGGCATACGCCCAGTTTTGCAGACGAAACGGCTTGATCAACTGATAATAAAGATTGTTGCAAATATTGCCATTTTACGGGAGTCATTTATTTAATAAAATATTATTTTACTTTATACATCAGCTTTTTTAGGTTTCATTAATATCACTGTAATGATAGCTTTCAGATGATTGGATGCCAAATGAACAGTGCTTCACGTTTTTCCCAAAATTAATCATGTCAATTGCTTACATTTGTACAACAATTATATTTGCATAGTTATCTCCTCTATGGAGATGCAAAGATGTAGGCCCTAGGAGAACAACACATTTTGAGAGCCGTCTCTTCGCCTTACGTCGGTAAATCTGCCGGAAATATGACATTAAAGTGATCCAATTATCATTTCCATTCAAGGTAATACATTACCAGGTCCATGGGACATTTGTGATTTACAAATTTGAGTAGGACGATCCTGAACCACTGATAGTTAGTGGTGGTACTAGGTGTCCGGAATGGGTAAGCGTACCCTGCTAGCATGCTACACCCGCCTGGACTGGTCCCCAAATTGTCTAAATATTGTATGAAATGATACAGTCTCTGAATCACTGTAATAATCAAAGCCGGGAATGCTGTCGCTAATCATTTGAGTGACCGAGGTGTCATATTTGGCCACTATGTCGTCATATCGACTGTAGAACTTTTTGAAAGTCCTCACGAGTCTTTTTGATGTGTATCCCTGTCTCACTAGTTTTGATGCCAATGAGCTGTGTCTCAGTTGAAAATCAGCTTAGGAACTACAAGCCTACAATATCAGAGAAGTTAAGACGCGTACACACCATAAGCAGGTGCACTTGGAATATTACTTGACAAGTGGGGATAATTTATAATTTCAGAATCGAAACCATGCCTTTTGTCATACAGCTTAGTGTGTAGCCCATTAGTACCTACTTGTAGAAACAGATCAAGATATAGCAGAGTTCATACCCTCGGTTGTTTCTTTGACTTCCAACTCATCAGGATCCATACTCAAAAGAAATTAATGAATGTTTTATCGAATAATATGATCAGCTTGATGTAAAGTGACCATGTCCATTTTTCGTATCGCAGATTAGCATCAACCTGATGCTACTAATTCGCTGGAGGACATACATTAAGGTAGCTTTCCACATTTACTAGAGGAGATAAATTAGTGTATGAGTGTTTTCGGCACTCCAAACCAAATGGCCATTTGTCAGTGATCCGTCGAGGCTTTACTTTAGCAAAGACAGTGTTCAATGTCTTTCATCCTAAGTCAATGTACTTTTTTCTATACCGTTCAAAGTTTCTGACATAATGCAATTTTATGATAAAGACCTACAATTAATCAATGACTCAATAGTCCTCTTGTCCTGCAGTCGGAATGGATGTCTTTCCGATTCGTCAAGATGATAGTGTTTTAATAAATATAAATGTCGATAGGACTGTCCGTATTTTTCATGTCTCTTCAGTACATCAACTTCACTTCAAACATTTTAAATAACAATGCAATGAATTAATATTTTTACTGGGCCGTTTTTAACACTCAACTTTACAATTCTTCTCTGGTCTACCGTTTGTTTAGGCTCATTTTGAAGCTCTTGGAGTAAGAAACATTTTAGTTTTTCGAAAATCTAAAATTTTATTTTCGCCATAGAGTTAACACAGGTATGGCACCGACTAAAATTTCAAGGTTCTGCAAATATTAGGTAATTTTTTCTCTAATTCCAAACTTTGCCAGTGACCAGTGATTTTTATTCTTCAATTGGTACGAGAATATACTATATTAAAGTTGTGTGCCCGAAAGGGAACGTCAAAATTGACTGAATGATGCAAATTGTGTTTTTTATGATGCTTTGCAAATCAAACTTCCAAAATATAAATAGAAAGAATTTTTAATTTTAAAAATAATTTCCAAGAACTTGACATTTTCTTTTTCATAGATTCCTTGTGCTCAAAATGTACCAGAACCATATATGTATTTATTTATATATAATCTCCCAGTATTTCTCACTCATGTGACGTCATCGAAGACGAGGGTTTTCCCCAACATAGCGGCAGTATCCCTCCGAGCCGGTAGGCGAGGAGGGATACAGCTATGTTGGGGGAAACCTGAGTCTTCGATGACGTCACATGAGTGAGAAATACTGGGAGATTATATATTTATCACATGCATAGACCCACTTTTTTATTTTCACTCTCCCGCGCGATGTAATTTGGACCTTTATTATGTCGGCGTGGCGGATGAAGTGGTACGGCTCCAGCTGATTCCGTTCACATTCTGACGCACTTTCCTCTCGATGCGTCAGAGTAGTCTCTCGCTGTCGGATTTTTCGCGCAAAACTTGAATGGATATAGCCGTTATCAGCGAGGACAAGGGAAAGGAGGATGATATAGTATCTTCAGATGTATTATTTTGTTTGAAGGTAAAGTAATAATGTAAATAATGCATCGCAATTTAACCTTGTCTTGCTGTTCATAGCGGTGCTTACACGTTGTTTACACTGTACGATTCGAACGAACACACTGTGCAATGCTGCAGTCGTCATTTTTACTGCTGTCAGATCCTGACTTCGGTCATAATATATGAATAAAACCACAATTGAACTGTATAACATCGTTCTTGTTGGTCATTTAAGCAACCACACTGTACCTAGGAAAGTTATATTGCTAGAAACCGGCGAGGACTGGAGGAGTACGATGCCGTATGAAGATCGTACGTTCTCATATTCTCAACGCCTTGGACGTTGTTTGAAATTGAGAGGAAAAGTGTATCATCGTTCGTTGTAATTATGAATGAAACTAAAATCATCAACAATCACAGTAAACAAAGCGCAAAAAGAAACTTTTAACATTTGCCATGTAATGTTCATTCGATCTCGATTTTACTGTTTTCTTATGAAAACACTTCATTGTGCCCGCGGCTCCTGTCGAGCTGTCGACGAAGTGGCACAAGCTTCTAAAAACCGCGTTTGCCGTACGTTACTGCAGTAAACATTCTCGCTTTATTACAGCCTACCGCAGAAGTTCAACAGCAATACAACACTTTGCCGATGCTAAAAATTTAACCCGTCACCTGACAGGATGAGATGTTGATTTTGATACACCATATTCTAAATATATATGTTGGATTCTTGTTCGGTGATAAATTAGTCGATTTTGAGCGATGACTCGGCTGTTACGGCTCTTGACGAGATAGTACAGTACAGTGGTAGTAGCAAACGTAGGGAGCAGACGACAGTGAATGCTCTCGTTTTCCCCAGTAGGAAAAAAAGACAAACTTCACAATCGCTACCAAAAGCCTTGACGTTTTCGCTATTTATTACCTTTACCTCATTTTTCAGTAAACTCGTTTGTGCCCACTCAATTTTCATCTGTACGAGAATGCTTACAAACAGTTTCAGTAGAAAAAAAGTGCCGACCCCGTATACCCCTACCTTCTGACGTCGGAAGTAGGGGTATACGGAAATTCTGTAAACCGTATACCTATAGTGTGATGTCACACTATAGGGATAACTGGGTCTATGTATGTGATAAATAAATAAATAAATAAATATATATATATATATATATATATATATATATATATATATATATATATATATATATATATATATATGATATATTAAAGTTATAGAGTTTTCTCATATTGTTTATTTTGATACTAATGAGCGATGTTGACATATTCATATGTTGTGAAATAACAACACAAACCGTTAGTGAGCGATGCGTGTTTTGATATATTCTTCATGCTTATAATTAAACACGCTCGTGATGGTTCAAATACAGAATCGCCATTATTTTATTCTCCGCCTGAGTCAATAAGACTATGAAATGAAAGCTAATTAGTTTTTGAATACATTCTTTTCCATTTGGACTGATTACTCTTGACAAATTTGACTATTGGTCTGCAATAGCAGAAATATGTAATGTTGCATTGATTAATCGTACATGTGATATTCATCATAAATTACGCCAAGTGATATTTCTACCGTGTAACTTTTGGCCCTCGCTGACACTTGAGTCAACCATTCGTACACGTCACGATCATTACGAGCGTAATTAATTTAATACTTGAGTCAGTCATTCGCGTTTTGTCAATCAAAACAGCCCGGCGCAGGCATAATCCTTTTTGGATTGTTTGCATTCCTATTGTATAAAATGGAAAATGACGGTAAACTTACAAAAGACCAAAGTAGTTGTATTTAAAGCTGGCGGATACCTTGCAAAGACAGAGAAATAGTTTTTAACGGAGAAAATGTTGACGTTGTATCGTATTATAAGTATTTGGGTGCTCTGTTTTCCTGTAGTTTGCAGTGAAAATTGTCCACAAAACCTCTTGCACGACAAGCAAGAAAATTACTCATTAGAGCGATTAACAAGCCAGGTCGTTTTACATATGATACTTTTTTCACTATTTTTGATTCAATGGTGTTGCCTACACTGACCTATGGCTCAGAAGTATGAGGATATGCAAAATATGATTATCTTGAAAAAATACAGTATTTCGCATGTAGGAGTTTTCTGGGTGTTTCAAGTAATACCCCAAATGTTGCAGAGTTGGGCGAGTGTGGCAGATTTCCAGTTTACTTGTATACAGCCAAAAATGTGTTAAATATTGGTGTAAACTTTTTAAAATGCCAGAAAATCATTATCTAAGGAAATGTTATGAAATGCTTTCTCACATTGATAAATCTGTTATCAGGTCGAAACCCACGTGGATACACCGCATCAAAAATTAACTGTACCTCTGTAATTTGCAAGAAGTATTGGAGCAACAAGAAGTTCCCGATTAGAACAGTTTCATATGTACTTTTGTAGAGAATTTAAAGAGTTATTTGCATGACATTTGGAACAGTGAAATTTGTAGCCGTGATAAAGTTTCTTGTTATTGAGACTTGAGTGTTCACTTACACCAGAAAAGTATCTTTTTGTCGTGAAAATTAATGTGCACATGTCTATGCTAGTTCGATTGAGATGTTCTTCTCACTATTTACGTTTTGAGACTGACAGAAAATTGATACATGATACAAGTAAATAGTATGTTTGTTATGTGATGGAAATGAAGTCGAAAATAAATATAATGTTGTTTTACTTTGTACTTTTTCAATAACTTGAGGATGAAGTATATTCCTCGTTATTATTTCAGTCCACCAACAGAAAGATAATTTATTTTGACTTATGACATCTGATGATGCAAACATAATGCCAAGCCTAGCAGCTTTCACCTTCATGTTATGAAAGGGAGAAAGAAGATAAATGATTTTCCTGTCAATTTGTGTACATTTCTGCGTGCTATATCAAGTATCTTGGCCGATGATCTAGAACCACTGAATGAAGACCTTATATAATGTACCAGTAATGAAAAAATATTCCGTTTCCGCAACGGTCATAACTCTTATGTTTAGTTGTCATGAATGCATTTGTCATTGCGGTTTTAGGGGCACAGACATGACTTTATAAAATGCTATGTTTGTAAAGCAAACAGCAATGTATCATATCGTAATTTGCAATTGATATTGGGCGCCTCATTATCTTAATTGCGTTTCAGCAGTTGCTCGAATATTATATTTCATATGTCACTGCATTGATAGACAAAACAAATTGCAAATTGAGTTTCTGTGTCTGAGCGTAACTGTGATAGACTCGTTTTTGAGTTTACTTGAATTGACTTTAATTGCAATCTTTAACTAAGGTATTATCTGTATATTTGAGCACAAGTTAAAGGATTGTCTGACTTTAAATATAATAAGGTCAAAAAAGATAATTATGTGCGCGACACTAAAGATCCTTTTTGTACAAGTTGAAACTGGAAGAAACATATCAGAAGACGAAAGATTGTTGAACGACTTCAATTAACTTTTTTATTATCTTAGAAAGTGAAGTCAAAGCTGAACTTCATTTTTTTGAATTGCGAGCTTTGTAATTATTTTTGAGATTGCTTGTCTGTGAAGGCCAAAACCGGTTGTGCCTTATTACTTGTTATAAGGGTTTGTAATTTCCGCTAATCCGAATAACCATTGTTACCTTTTCTCCGCACTACGTTCCAATTCAAAACTGAAATCACCTGAAAAAAGTTATCATTAACTCGCCTTCAGCCATTGCTACACCCTACTACTATACATAGTATACTTGCTTTACTATTTATTAAACCACAAGGTACATCAAAATTCATCACGTATAAGACTCGTGTTTCCCCCAACGTAGCTGTATCCCTCTGAGCTTCCACACACATCAGACAGAAACACATAAATAAATAACCACACTTTGCAATGTGATTTGACATTGCAAAGTGTGGTTAATTATTTATGTGTTTCTGTCTGATGTGTGTGGAGGCTCAGAGGCCCGTTTGGGGAAACACGAGTCTTTGATAACGTCACATGAGTGAGAAATATTCGGAGATTATATATTTATCACATTCATAGACCGACTTTTTTTATGAGAATAAAAGTCACTTTCCCGTGCTATGTAATTTGGACCTTTATTATGTCAGCGTGGCGGATGAAGTGGTACGGCTCCAGCTGATTCCGTTCACATTCTGACGCACTTTCCTCTCGATGCGTCAGAGTAGTCTCTCGCTGTCGGATTTTCCGCGCAAAGCTTGAATGGATGTAGCTGTTATCATCGAGGAAAAGGGAAAGGAGGATGATATAGTATCTTCAGATGCATTATTTTGTTTGAAGGTAAAGTAATAATGTAAAAAATGCATCGCAATTTAACCTTGTCTTGCTGTTCATAGCGGTGCTTGTACGTTGTTTATACTGTACGAACGAACACACTGTGCAATGCTGCGGTCGTCATTTTTTACTGCTATCTAAAAATCGTGTCAGTTCCTGACTTCGGTCATAATATATGAATAAAACCACCATTGAACTGTATCACATCTTTCTTGTCGGTCATTTATGTAACCATACTGCACCTAGGAAAATTATCATGCTCCAAACTGGCGAGGACTGGAGGAGTACGATGCCGTATGAAGATCGTACGTTCGCATTTATTTTCAGCGCCTTGGACGCTGTTTGAAATTGTGTGAAAAGTGTATCATCGTTCGTCATAATTATGAATGAAACTAAAATCATAAACAATCACAGGAAACAAAGCGCAACGAAAAACTTTTAACATTTGCCATGTAACGTTCGTTCGATCTCGATTTTACTGTTTTTTTATGAAAACACTTCATTGTGCCCGCGGCTCCTATCGAGCTGTCGACGAAGTGGCACAAGCTTCTGAAAACCGTGTTTGCCGTACGTTACTACAGTAAACATTCTCGCTTTAGTACAGCCTACCGCAGAAGTTCAACAGCAATACAACACTGTGTTTCCCCCAACATAGCTGTATCCCTCCTCGCCTACCGGCTCGGAGGGATACTGCAGCTATGTTTGGGGAAACCCTCGTCTTCGATGACGTCACACTCGTTCGAAATACTGGGAGATTATATATAAATATACCCTAAATTAGAGGTAATAAACATTCCATGAACATGTATAACACCTAAGCAAACGTGGACAAACGTGCATAAGTATTTCAGCTTTCAATGTATTGAGGTTTACTAGGGAGAGGTGATAGAAAGTGCATATGTGCAAAAGATTTTCATCAAAAAATCATACATAATTTCAAGTTTTCCTTATACAAAACCAGCTAAATCCGTGGAGTTATATATTTTTGACAGTATAAATTAATGTTACGGACTACATTAGACAGACTGAATGTGTATATATGTACAACAAAATAAGATAATACATTTTCACCGAAAAATATGTTTACTATAAATGGATGTCTCTATGGAAAACTAATGACATTTGCAAATATTCAATTAACTTCACCTGTGAATTTTATATATAACTATTATTGATATGAAAGTACTTAAATTATATGTGCACCAGATTGGAATTTCACACGGAAATGTCGGTTCGCAACACACTGAAGTGCAAAGGGCACACAATTTACACAAATTTTAACAGGTATAACAGAAAGAATTAGAAAGAATGAGCAGATGATAGAGGCATAAAAGAGGCTGTGAGTATAGAGTAAACTTGATGGAAGTCTTCGGGGTCGTAGCAGTTCTGGTGAATTTATATCCATATTTCAAGC
Organism: Ptychodera flava; assembly: GCA_001465055.1. NCBI lineage: Eukaryota > Metazoa > Hemichordata > Enteropneusta > Ptychoderidae > Ptychodera > Ptychodera flava. The sequence continues at coordinate 234,313 of LD346952.1, read as the reverse complement.
GTCCAACTTTCGAATGGGGGCCAGGGGTTATGTTTTACAAATTGGAAAATGAGAGAGCCACATTTTATGTAGGAAAATAGGGTAGGATCACATTTTACATGACAGAACACCCCTCTACTCCGACGCCCTGCCCCCTCCGTATTACTGAAGGCTCTATAAACAACTTCCTGCCGATACAGAAGAAACTAATTGTGACGTAGCCATTCGATATGACTTGAATTTAGTTTGTATGACTGTGACCTATAGTAAACCCTTCTGCACGTGGTGCATCGTGAGAACGATTCCCTTGTTTATCTTTGAGACTCTTTTGATGTAACCGTTCATCCGCCTTCAGTTTTGACAACTGCTTAAGTCATTATCATTGACCGGACGCTATGTTGACAGATGTACTGATGGGAGCGACCCTTCCTGTCTTTCATTACTAAACCGACTTTCTTTTAGTTAATTATAGATGCATACCAAAGGCATGACAATATGCAGATTTAGAGACGATTTAAGTTGTACACATTCTAGACACAGAGAGAGACACTTCACTTCACTTCACTTCAGTTCTTGACGTGTTCCTGTACAGAGATGTAGACGCTCTGAGACTTTGACGTACCGAGTTTAGTGAGAAGCCCAGTCTGTTTGACTGTGGTGGACCACGCCTTTGTAGAACCTGTTGAGAACCTGTTGCGACGCTCGAGACGACACTGCCCGTGACTGACGCTTATTATTAGACCAGTGTGAGACATAGAAGTTTTAACGTGTAACTTTATGTTACTCAGCTGAATAAAGTACTACGACTTAGAATATATTTCGGTGTATCGTGCCGTCTCTTATACGTCTACTGCCCACGCTACGTGACATAATTAAAAAGGGATTTTGCTCGCAGCATTTTCCTCTCAATACACGGGACGCAGATGGCTATTCCACATTTTCACGAAATTTCACCAGCTGGTTGTAATTTGAGAAAAGATCAAAAGTATGGCACATTAAAACAAAAACGACAGGATGTGTTCTTGGCCTTAGAAATGGCATTGGGTAAGTTATGACAGAGAGAGAATCGATGTACCCACTGTTGTAAATTCCGACATACTGCTGATAAAAATAGTGCCATTTCAAAGGGACCATGAATCAACTTTAACGTGGACTTTCTGACTTATAATTAAAAGACTGTTAAACATCTTGCCTGCATTTGCTACTATTTCCGTGAGGTTGACGTAAAATAGGTAACGCATATAAGTCAAGACCTCAACAAGATGTGAAATGTAATTTCGTCGATGCTTTGGATGCCAAGACTAAAGTTAATATATCGCAGGGAACGTTGAATGGCGGAAAGGATGAGGATTGTTAAGTATATGCAAAATATTCTATTAGTCTGGTGAAATTTTTTTGGAACGGTAGGAAGTAACAGCAACGTAGAGGATTATTCATTTGAACTACCATCCACAGCCACGAAAATAACACAAATATAAAAAATGACTGTTATGAAAATCTTTGTCGCATATTTTTACAAACATATCTTTTTACGTGTCTTTTTACGGATTCTCGACGAAGGAATAAGTATTTACCATTTGTAGTTGGAAAGTTTGCGCATTTTAATTGTGATCTTCGTGTGTTTGGAATCATAACACACTTTTGCCTTATATTTCTCCTCAGGTGGTAATATTGCAATTAGGAAAAACGTCACGGGTACGCCTGTCAAACAACAACCCCCGCTCCACGGAGCCTTAGTAGACGGGGATGTACAAACGTGTATCAAGACTCAAGTAGAAATAAATCCAAACATCACCATCGATTTACTCGATGACTACAAAGTGAGAAGCATTTCATTGATCTATCCTAAGATTGGTTACTTGGGTGAGTATTCTGTTCCAAATCTACATACTTCTGGGAATCACCGCATTTCGCCGTTTTCACGGATTGAATGCTTTCTGCTGAAATTTACTTGAAATTTTACTTGATATAGGGATGATTCTATAAGTTATGTTCAGAGTATCCGAAATTGGCAGGCAGAATAAAATGCATTTCTTAATAGCAGGCCTTACAGGTTCTACAAACTGACGCAAATGAAACAGGTGTCAGATTAGCACATTCAGCGAGTGTTGTAAAATATGGACTAAAATTGATTTGCAGTGTATGCAGTATGAGAAGCTATCACAAAATCTCTGCTGGCTCAGTAGGGCCTGTAACTCTTTAAATCATGTGCCCTAAAAAGTCTACCGGCCATAAGGTGTAGCAATTTCTTGTCAGCTCTAAGATGGCTAATTTACTTTGCAATATTACCGTTTGAAACTCGATTTTCAGACGAAGTGAAATTTAAAAAGGAAGACTTTAATTTTCCTGGGATTTTAGAATTCGGAAGAACCAAACTTGTTATTCGGGTACAGCATGCTTCAAAGCTCAGTCTGTTGTATATATCAATGCACTCAAAGTTCCTTTACGACGAGATTCTAAAGACTCTAATGGTCACCTTTCTACCAGGCTATATGAGAAGCGAGATGATTTTAACTTTCCGAATTTCACACTTTATTCGCGTTAACTAGAACATAGTGCCTTAACTAACACTTGAATTATTCTATAGTTAATTATGATGACATGAATGTTACGCTCAACAAGGAAGAACAGCCTGAGCATTATTGCGAATTTGACAAGGAATCATTATCAAGCAAAACAAAGAAGAATCTCACCTTCCAGTGTGGCGACCACGAAGGACAACGTATTACGGTGGTAAAGCTATCATCCGGAGATGAGAATTACAGAAGAGGTTTCGAGTTGTGTGAATTTCAAGTCTTTGGCTTAGGTTCGAGTAGGTAACTTCATCACGTGATATCCATCGGCTCTTTTTATCTCACCCATCCTGTTAGAAGATTAGTAAAATTATTTCCTGGCGCAATAAAAGTTGGAACACCGAAGTCCCTATATACATAGGGAAACCGCTGGGAATATCCCTATATCGCCAAGTAATCAGCCAACAGCGGTATCGCTAGTGCATTGGATCATCTTACAGTTTGTTTGTCAAAAACACTGCGGGGTGCCCATGCTGTGTCTCGTAGACAAAACACCATAGCAGAAGCCGTTCATTTTGAGTGAACGATGGTACAATAAAGGATTGAATTTTGAATAAAGTTGCATTGGTAAATTTCGATGAGTAGAGAACCTGTTGAAGCAACCGTATTTTTGACAGACTTTCAAAATGAAGAAAAAGTGCAGGACCAGGAGAGAAAACGGTAGGTACTGTCATGGAGGTCTAACTGCTATCGTTTAGCTTCGTTTCGTTATGCAGGCGTGTCATCATAAATGCCGTCATTTTCACTATCTCACAAAAATTGTAAATTAAGCCCGGCATTGAGGTGAAATCTGTATTTTTAAATTTTATTTTTATAAAGTGATCAGCTTACGTCGAGGTTTACAATTTGCGTCTCTTTCTTATGTTGTAATCTTACATGAACCTTTTTCACGTTTTACACCCATCGCGCGATGCCATCTTACCTCGAGCATGTACTTCGACAATTTCCCGTCTAACCGACAGTGTTTCATTGAATGAAATTCAACGTCGGTAAATTTCTAATTTCGTTCGAAGAAACCGGTTTGTCGACCGGTTTAAAGTGGATGCGTATTCTAAGTGTGACAGTGAGGAATAGATGGTTGTGTAAGTGACCAATGGTATGGTACCGGTGTGTATTTTATCGGCCGTGCACCGATGTAGTTTCTAATAAAGTTGCTAGGTAAAACTTTCAGGCTCCGACATTCTTTTATCCGACATGTCGTACCGAAATTCTGTGAGAACTAATACAGACAAGGTTTCGGTTTTCGGATAGTTTCAGTGTATCAGCTGATTATCAAGTTGAAATAAAGCGCGAGCATGGATAGTCCGACTCGTTGCTGCTGGCGCACGGCCTGGCGGGGAATTTGTTACAAGCATCCTTCAACTGTCGGCCATAACCTCTCCGGTCGCCATGGATGGCTTTCGTGATTTTGAAGAATAAAGTAAACCGTAGATAAAGCCAGACCTTTTTCTCGGCTTTGTTTCTGAAAACCTCTCCTCAGAGGTAAAGGCGACGGTCATCCTGGCCCTGTCCGAGTCTCGGCCTTGGCGTGACACAAGAAGTCATAGTTCAATCACATTTATTTGCTTGCGTCATACAGATGATATCATTATTCATAGGAGTATCCGATTGAAGTGGGCACATACTATTCTCAAGAAACGTACGATGTAAAAGGACAGTTTGAATAAAAATGTTTCAATCATATCATCAATCGCAAAGAACGCTGAAATACTGCAGATTTTAATCGCTATGGCAAAGTTTGTGTTTTGACCTTAACGTATCCGATCGAGAAAGTAAACTTGGTTTGATCCAAAGTTTGAAAATGTGTTTTCTAATCTCCCGTGGCCTGGCCTGGCCCGCAGCCAGTGACGTCGACGTTTCGTACTTCGAATTCTGAAAGCTACATCAAATCGCCACGATCAGCGGACAAGAAATTGATATTTTCAAATCGCCATCACCAAAAAATTACGAGAAATGAGACAACACGGTGAGAAAAAAAGGCATATCATCAATGGTGTTGATAACCTACATTTTGCTTCTAATCTACCCAGTGCAAAACCGGTACCTTTTTAAACCACCAAGAACCATCTGGCCCGATTTCGCTCGCCCGATACCAACTCGCCCAAATTCAATTTGTTGGACGAGGCAACTTTATAATTTTCCTGCAAACGTAAACAGACTTGCACTGTGCACTAAAAGGAATAGTTGGCGATACCTTTACCGAAACTCAAAAAAAATAGCTAAAGAAGTAGCCATCTCTCAGGCAGTACGGCCAAGGCAAACCTGAGCGTTCATATCGACTGATGCCAAATGGAGCATTTTCAACGAAAACGGCGATGTTAAGGAAAGGCGATGACTTATTTTTTTTGAAGTTGAAGATAATGCTTAAAATTTTGGTTGTGTTAGTCAATCTATCGAAAAATTTTTGTTCCAATTGAAATCATAGACAGTATCGATTCTACCATCCATAATTGATATTTACAGACTAAATCGACAGGGGGTGGTGGTGGTGTGAATTTGCAACACTAGGAACGCGGTACGAACGTGTAATCTCAAACAACGGGCGAGCTGGTTTCAGGCCAATATGATTAAAATCAGATGTAGGTTCCCTGGTCATTGAAATTTACCAATGTAACTTTACTCAAAACGTCAATTCTTTATTGTACCATCGTTCACTCAAAATGAACGGCCTCTGCTATGGTGTTTTGTCTATGAGACACAGCATGGGCACCCCGCAGTGTTTTTGACAAACAAACTGTAAGATGATCCAATGCACTAGCGATACCGCTGTTGGCTGATTACTTGGCGATATAGGGATATTCCCAGCGGTTTCCCTATGTATATAGGGACTTCGGTGTTCCAACTTTTATTGTGCCAGCAGTAAAAGAACGATAACTTTGGAGGGCATCCGCCAAGTCATAGATCATAAAGTAAAATGCACTCCGAGTTCCGAAAGTCGAGCTTGAAACCACAGGTTTTTTCTTTCCTTAAGTTTACATGGCGAATACGTGATTTAAGGATCAAATAATGATTGTTGTTGATATCATCGCGACAAGATTCTAAACTTGTTGGGAGTGTGGCCATTAGTTCTACGAAGTATAAAGTATGCAGAGTCATTTTACAAACGTCTCTTGGCAAGATATTGAATGAATTGGCTGGCTTCCGCACCGACTTGTTACGAAATTAGTCTTGGTTACTTCATATGACAGACAAAGACCACTTTCTTTGCCCGTTTGACTTAAAGTCGTTTCAAATATTTCTCACCTGTAATGAACCGATACCGTAGTAATTTTTCCTAACCGATAACGTATCAACAAATTTTCCGATAACGTATCAATGAACCAATAATTAGATATTATTCCCTGATATTTTTCGTCGTTCAGCGAAGGAAAATACGAGTGACGTAATGACCGTGTCACCACGAGTCGAAGACGAGTGGTGACACGGTCATTACATCATGAGTATTTTTTGAGCTGAACGAAGAAAAATATTAGGGAATAATATACTTATCACATGCACAAGCCAAGAATTCGTTATTTTTTGCAAAATAAAAGAAGTTTTCGATGACGATTACGCGTTTAAACTTTTGAACTACTTTAGGAATAATATCAGTACGCCGTGTGCAAGTTGTCAATCATTTCCAGTCGTCCGTCGCGTGCGTGAGCAAGGAACACGGTCTTTACGTACCTTCCGCGAAGTTATACTCTATTTCAAAGATAGCATAGGCCTAGAAATTTATCACAGCCGAAGATACACTATTTTTCGGGAACAAATATCGACTAAATCTTGACGGCGCGGACACTGTAAATGTCGCGCCTGACCCTGTTTGCAATGCTTACGGAACCCACGGTAACGTGACCAGCTTCGGGTTCGTTGTTTCCGCAAATTATTCACTTATTAATTCCTTCGGAATATACAGGCGGTACACTCTTGTGTTTTATATTGTTCGGAATATTAATGTCGTAGTCTGTGAAAATATCGATTACGTTACATGACTGTTGGAGGCATGGACACCGCAATTGATCCCCTTGTTGCAGTGGGAACCGTATGTCTACTGTGGTCTGCGGCATAAAGTACACAATGCGTCGAAAGTTCAGGCGTCGGCGGGGTCCATACGAATACGAACCCCCATGCATACCGGCGACAAAACTAAAACACGAAAAATTAGAAAAATTTGCCTAGTTGATGTATTGTCAGACTCTAATAATCATGACTACTGTTTGCGATATTTTCACGTCAGACACATTTGATCGTGGGAGAAATATCGGCCGCCATTTGTTGTTTACATTTACGAACACACCGAAGATCGACGCAAAAATGGGTCCAACGCACCAAAATTGATGACATAGACGCGGGTTGTCGTGACGTAGAACGACCAGAGAATAAATCCCGTATTTTTTGTTCGGAGACGACAAACTTGGCTTGTGCATGTGATAATAGATTAAATCAACTGATAACGTAGAAAGTCAACCAATACCGCATCAAAACAACCAATAACGTATTAAGTAACTGATAATATTATGTGATTAAGCGATTCATGGGGAGCGATAGATCGATCGATTTATAGATAGATGGATATTAGATAGATAGATAGATAGATAGATAGATAGTAGTATAGTATAGTAGTATAGTAGTATATTTTCTATAGTAGTATAGTACATGTAGTATCTTTTCAAATACAGTGAAACCTAATATGTTTAAAATGTAAAAATAACGTCAAACTAATTAGAAAAAATGAGCAGATGACAGAGGCATAAAAGAGTGTGTGAATATAGGGTTAACTTGATGGAAGTCTCTAGGGTCGAAGCAGTTCTGGTGAAGTCATACCCTCATTTCAAGCGTCCAACTGTCGAATGGGGCCAGGGGTTATGCTTTACAAATTGGAAAATGAGAGGGTCAGATTTTATGTAGGAAAATAGGGTAGGATCATATTTTACATGACAGAACACTCCTGTAGTCCCACGCCCTGCCTCCCCCACCCCCCCCCCCCACTTCTACAACTCCACAACAAAAAACCCCTCCCTCCCCCAGCTA
>LD346952.1:179313-226666 GCA_001465055.1 Ptychodera flava | reverse complement strand
GAGAAACTCATTAAAAGTGATATTGTCTGCAGCATTTTCCTCTCAATACACGGGACGCAGATTGCTATTCCAATTTTTCACGAAATTTTACCAGCTGGTTGATAAGATAAGAGATAAGAGATCAAAAGTATGGTAAATTAGTCCTAAACGACAGTTCGTGTTCTTGGTCTTAGCAATGGCATTGGGTAAGCTAGGGAGCATTCGTTTTTTACAGGGAGGGGAGGGGTGGAAATCAGAAAGGTCGACTTCTACAAAACCGTCTTTTTTGGGGGGGGGATCAAATTTTACACTCAATGTTTTGAAGGGGGTCATATTTTACAAAGGTTTGTATGGAGTTATGGAAAAAAATTTGACTTTGCAATTTCCCCGAAATGTTGCTTGGTCCTCCATACATAATCTGTGAGTAGTCTGTGAAAAGCTTTGAATAATTTCTTTTAAAGCCAGGTGCGGGGTATAAAAGACCCCTAACTGATCAAAAATTCATAATGGCGCTTGAGTGACAACTGGCAAAAGCAAGGTAGACCGCTCCGTGAAAATCAGCCGAAGCGATTCTGAAACAAACATTATTGGCATACCATAAACATAGACTGTTTCATAAACACGTAGGCCATACAGGTATCCGCAAAGTTTCACAAAGCCTTTTAAAATTACGACGATTTTGGGAAAAATCGCTTTCCTAACAAAGGAAATGCCCCAGGGAACAGCCGTTCCGCGATTCAAACAATTGTCAATCATTCAGTGACGCGCAAGGTGTAAACTGGTCAAACATTTGCTGTGCATACGCGAATAATTACGATGTAAACAAAACATGTGTACGCTTAGAGTTACATGTATATTGGCGTGCACACAGGATGAAAACTTCGTGGTTGTCATAAACTTTTTTACTAAGAAGCGTTTATGATGCAATGACATCGCGAAAGTGAGCCATTTTCGGTTGTGACTTAACAAGAGCTGAGTCAGTATCCTTACGAAAAGTGCGTACACTGTATTTTACAGAACTGCAGGCAGAGTCCATAGTTTACAATGACATCGAAAATAACTAAATATTAAAGCATGGCGGTAGTCTCCACGATCAATTTAATTACAGTCAGTCAAAGAGAGACACTTTTTTAAACAGCCCCCCCAAATCTACGGCCGAAAGTACCGGTACGCTACAGTCGCTTTTGATATAAATGCTAGCCCTGAAAACGGCCGTATGGTTGGTACATGCACACGTGCTCTCACACATGGCAATGCTGACATGTCGTGTTCGGAGGGTTGGTAAGGTTTTGACATACCGGTTGCCCCAGTAACGTTTGGACTTCTGTTATGAGAATTAAACAAAGCTTGTAAAGACATCAAAACAGCATTTGTCAATATCAGTTCAAGGTGGGCAAGTGAGCGTCGACGCGTCATCACCCGATCTTCTTTGAAAGGCTAAGGCCTATTGATACGTGTGTCCGAGATCGGCTCATTGAGTTGGCACTAAATCGTATGATTTCAACAAAGGTCGGACTTTAATTTCTTCAATAACGAAGATATCTATGAACCCAGTCCGTGATTCATCCCATTGCTCCGAAAATAAACATAACTCGTGATGAGTTGTCCGGGGTCACCCTCAAAGCAACCGAGCAGCCGACTTCGATCACTTACAGATATCGTAGTACGCGAGATTAATGGAAATCTCGATCCTTCCATGATGTAGTGAACTTATTTTTTTATTTTAGCGATCGGTCATGACGTCGCGTCGTTCACCTATTTCCTACCATTTTCCTGACCGTGTTTCTCAGTCAATGTTTAGATCGGTAATTCGTGATTTCAACATTCAAAATAGCAAGTTCGGATGATTCTTGATGATTATTTCCAGTACGCATACTACGTACGGCGCCATTTCCGTATGTAGATATGGCGGTCAGCAGCCGAATCATTCTCAAACGATGACATGACCCCGAAACTTCAGTAAATCAACTCAACTAAAACTTCAGTAGATCAACTCAACACGCTCCTGTTTTTATGAAATTGATATTTTTTCCTTCTTTCTTTTTTCTTTCGCCTATTGCGAAGGCTGTACGTAAGCTTATAGTCAGAGCGTGAGTTGAGAGCAAACAGATTACGCAGACAATGCGAACGATAGCAACCGTTACCAACAGACTCATTATGCAGAGCCATGCCCAAAAACGCCCACCCAAACTAGGCATTAATCCGGATCCCGGTCCATTTCGCCCAGGGCTTTAAATACAAATAAATCTATGTATTTATCTACGCTTAATTATTGATATTTATGTACTTGATTAGAACAGGGTGGTTAAGAGTGGATGTTTGTTCAAGAAATTCGATTTTGAAATATCACCGAACTGTTGATTCACTATCTTGTCTATGAGGAACTATGAAATTTGTTTTCCAATACAAAACTAGGTAAATTTGTGTATTTATGCAGTCTCTTGATTAGTGATATTAGTGTACTTGATTAGACTAGGGCGATTACAAGTTCACTTGTGTGTGAAAAATTTGATTTTGGAATTTCACCAAAATGTTGATTCTCTATACATTGCTTTGAATATTTTATTTTCCAATACACAACTAGCTTTTAAAATCTGTGCCTTACAAAAGTTTAACAATTGATGTAAATGTACGTGACGAGAATATCATATTTGAAAGAGCAGATCTGAAAACCCAATATGATATTGGAATTTCACCCAGTGATTATTTGTAAAGTTCAAAAAGTATTCTTTGAAAGTTTAAAGGTCAAATGGGAAATTATAAGTCAATTAAGATACTATTGATACGGACTGTGACATCTTGGGGAGGGTCGCTGTTTTTTTGTGAATGAAGATTGGGGTGGGTAACTCTTTTTCTTGAAAACACCTTTAAAGGGCTTAATTTTTCAGCTCAGTGCGAAGGGTTAATGAATCAAATCTGATGAATTTTTGGGGGGTGTAACATTTTACAATTTATGAATAGGGGGGGTCCGAATTTTAAAAATTTGATTTGGAGGGTCGGTCGATTTTTACAATTCATTTGTTGCTCAAGTTCAACCGACCCCCCCCCCCCGTAAAAAACGAATACTCCCTTATGACAGAGAGAGAATGCGAAGTATTCACTGTCGGAAATTCCGACATACTGCTGATGATAAAAGTGTCATTTCAAAGGGACCACGAATCAATTTAAACTGGACTTTCTGACGTCTAATAAAAAGACTATTACATATCTTACCTGCATTTGCTACTATTTTCGTGAGGTTGAGGTAAAACGGGTTAGGCATTTAAGTCCAGACTTCAACCATATGTGAAATGCAATTTCGTCGATGCTTCGGATATCAAGACTTAAGTTAATCTATCGCAGGGAACGTTGAACGGCGAAAACGATTAGAATTGTTAAGTATGTGCAAAATTTTCTATCAGTCTGGTGAAATCTTTTTGGAACGGTAGGAAGTAACAGCAATATGGAGGATTGTTCATTTGAACTACCATGCACAGCCATGAAAAGGACACAAATATAACTGTTATGAAAATCTTTGTCGCATATTTTTATATAAATAACATTTCGTTTTAAAAAACTTTAAACTCGTTGTTGAAATACATACGTTCGTGTCTTTTTACGGATACTCCACGAAGGAATAAGTATTTACCATACGTAGTTGGAATGTTAATGTTAATTGTAATCTTCGTGTGTTTGGATCATAACACACTTTTGCCTTATATTTCTCCTCAGGTGGTAATATTGCAATTAGGAAAAACGTCACGGGTACGCCTGTCAAACAACAACCCCCGCTCCATGGAGCCTTAGTAGACGGCGATGTACAAACGTGTATCAAGACTCAAGTAGAAATAAATCCAAACATCACCATCGATTTACGCAGTGACTACAAAGTGAGATACATTTCATTGATCTATCCTAAGATTGGTTACTTGGGTGAGTATTATGTTCCAAATCTACATACTTCTGGGAATCATCGCATTTCGCAGTTTACACGGCTGGAATGCTTTCTACTGAAATTTTACTTGAAACTTTACTTGATATAGGGATGATTCTATAAGTTATTTCCAGCTTATCCGAAATTGGCAGGCAGCATAAAATGCATTACTCAATAGAAGGCCTTGTTACAACCGATAACGTAGTAACTAACCAATAACGTATCAACCCGGTAATGAAGTAAAAATTTACCGATAACGTAGTAACGAACCGATAACGTAGTAATTTTTTCTAACCGATAACGTATCAACAAATTTTCCGATAACGTATCAATGACCCAATAACGGATTAAATCAACTGATAACGTAGAAAAGTCAACCAATACCACACCAAAACAAGTCATCGTTGATGACACAGTCCCCACTTGTTAATGGGTACTTTGATTACATGTCCTCAGAGAGGATAGAGTCCTCTTCATTAATTCGGTTTGTGATAAAAATACTTTGATACAGATGGCGCTCAATGGCCAAGAATTAGTTCCATGGTGATGAAAACATAACACTAATGTAGGCAGCCATCCTAAAGTTCATAAAATGAGTAAACTAGGAATTAATCAACAGGATGTTGCAAAACATTTTTGCATACAATCCTAACACTTAGCAGATTATCACTGGTACCATATTTCATAAAGTTTGATGCAGTATTTACAACACTATGAGATCACAATCTGTATCAAGTTTCATCAAATTTGACGGTGTATTAATTTGTGGCTATATCACTCTAATTAGGAAAGTTCAATACTTATGCATTTACAAATTAATTAAAATGACACTGATAAATGTTTTTTACGATGTTAAAGCAATGTGAGCTTAACATCTGTACAAAGTTTCATGAATTTGATGCAGTATTTCTTGACATATCAGCCTACTTACGAAACTTCAATAATTGACATGTTACTGCAACATGACGTGAAACAAATTGACGAGCATATGTATGAAATAGGTCGACGTCCTTGTGCCAACTTTGAATGATACTGGTGGAAATATGTCTGAGTTATGGCTCTGTACATTAGAAAATTGTAACAAAATCACCGCCATGCAGCGATATTTGATCTTACTTTTTAAAAAATCAACACGTATATGTATGACATAAGTCAATGTTCATGTACCAACTTTGGATAAGATCAGTTGAGACTTGCCAGAGTTATGGCTCTCGACATGAAACAACCACAACAAAATTGCTACCATGTGGCCATATGGACCATCTCGTGAGACCAATCCACATACATATGTATAAATAAATCGATGTCCTTGTACCAACTTAGAATAAATTCGCTTGATACATGTCTGAGTCATGGTTCCGGACATGAAAAAATCGGAAAAAAATGGCCACAAGGCGGCCATATAGGATTGTATCACGAAAAAAATCAATGTGCATATGCATGACATAGGTCAATGTCCTTGTACTAAGTTTGAATAAAATTGGTGAATAAAATCAGTTGAGACGTGCCCAAATTTTGGCTAAGGACATGAAAAAATTGTAACAAAATGGCTGACATGCAGCCATATTGGATCATATCATGAAACAAATTGACCTACATATGAATGACATAGGTTAATGTCCTTGTACCAACTTTGAATAAAATCGGTTGAGATATGCCTGAGTATTATGGTTCTGTACATGAAAAAATCGTAACAAAATGGCCGCACGGCAGCCATATTGGATCGTATCACATAAAAAATTGACATGCATATGTATGACATTAGTCAATCTCCTTGTACCAACTTTGAATAAATTCGCTTGATACATGTCTGAGTATTGTGGCTCTGTACATGAAAACATCATAATAAAATGGCTGCATAGCGGCCATATTGGATCGTATCACAAGGCAAACCGACGTACATATGTATGACATAGGTCAATGTCCTTGTACCAACTTTGAATAAAATCGGTTAAGCTATGCCTGCGTTATGGCTCTGTACATGAAAAAATTGTAATAAAATGGCCGCCTGGCAGCCATATTGGATTGTATCACAAAACAAATCGACGTGCATATCTATGACATTGGTCAATGTCCTTGTACCAACTTTGAATAAAATCGATTGAAACATGTCTAAGTTATGGCTCTGTACATGAAAAAATTGTAATAAAATGGCCGCCTGGCGGCCATATTGGATCGTATCACAAAACAAATGGATGTGCATATCTATGACATTGATCAATGTCCTTGTACCAACTTTGAATAAAATCGGTTGAAATATGCTTGAGTAATGGCTCTGTACATGAAAAAAATTTAATAAAATGGCCGCCTGGCGGCCATATTGGATCGTATCACAAAACAAATCGATGTGCATATCTATGACATTGGTCAATGTCCTTTTAGCAACTTTGAATAAACTCGATTAAAACATGTCTGAGTTATGGCTCTGTACATGAAAAAATTGTAATAAAATGGCCGCCTGGCGGCCATATTGGATTGTATCACAAAACAAATCGATGTGCATATCTATGACATTGGTCAATGTCCTTGTACCAACTTTGAATAAAATCGATTGAAACATGTCTGAGTTATGGCTCTGTACATGAAAAAATTTTAATAAAATGGCCGCCTGGCGGCCATATTGGATCGTATCACAAAGCAAATGGATGTGCATATCTATGACATTCGTCAATGTCCTTATAGCAACTTTGAACAAAATCGATTGAAACATGTCTGAGTTATGGCTCTGTACATGAAAAAATTTTAATAAAATGGCCGCCTGGCGGCCATATTGGATCGTATCACAAAACAAATCGATGTGCATATCTATGACATTTGTCAATGTCCTTTTAGCAACTTTGAATAAACTCGATTAAAACATGTCTGAGTTATGGCTCTGTACATGAAAAAATTGTAATAAAATGGCCGCCTGGCGGCCATATAGGATTGTATCACAAAACAAATCGATGTGCATATCTATGACATTGGTCAATGTCCTTGTACCAACTTTGAATAAAATCGATTGAAACATGTCTGAGTTATGGCTCTGTACATGAAAAAATCGTAATAAAATGGCCGCCTGGCGGCCATATTGTATAGTATCACAAAACAAATCGACGTGCATCTGTATGACATATGAAGTAATCCTTGTACCAAGTTTGAATGAAATGGCTCCCTGCATCTCTGAGATATCTGCGTGAATGGACGGACGCACGCACGGACGCACGCACGGACATGACCAAACCTATAAGTCCTCCGGACGGTGTCCGTGGGGACTAACAACCAACAACGTATCAATTTACTGATAATATCTGATTAAGCGATTCATTAGGAGCGATTGATCGATCGATGTATAGATAGATGGATATTAGATAGGTAGATAGATATATAGATATACAGACAGATAGATAGATAGACAGATAGATAGATAGATAGAAAGATAGATAGATAGGTAGGTAGATAGATAGATAGATAGATAGATAGATAGATAGATAGAGAGGTCGATCGATGTATCGATAAATAAATCGATCACTCAATCGAGAGATCGATCTATCGATGTTTGATAGATAGTCGGTCGATCGATCGATCAATCGATCGATAGATAAATTGATGGGCAGATCGATTGATAGAACAAGGGACCTATCAATTCGATGGAAAAATAGCTCAATTAACTGATACGGCGCTCGATCAATAGATAGATAGATAGATAGATAGATAGATAGATAGATAGATAGAGAGATAGATAGATAGATAGATAGATAGATAGATAGATAGATAGATAGATTTGTAATCACATTGTCTCGTACTCAATTTTCTGTTCTTCCATTTATTTTTCCGTTTAGTGTAAATTGTTACAAATTTTCGCAGCAAATCATTCGTGTTTCGACTGTTTTCATGGTAGTACGAACGACTAAGTTGATCTAAATGTTGTTTAACTGCTTGAATAGGTTTAAGAAGTTGTTTCTAGTCTTGTTATAGTAGCTATACAGTTTAGTTCTAGTTGAGTAAAATTGAAAGAGATAGTATAAGTACTGATAAAACAACGGCAGGGTAATAATCGGCTGTTGGTTTACACAGAGAACCCTACCAAGAAAGAAAACTATTGTGTGTATGTATCGGCTACAATTCAGATAGAACATATAGTCGTAATAGCAAGATCAGAAACGACTTTCCAAACCCATTCCAGTAGTGTAGCAACATTTGGATCAAGTTAGTCGTTGATGCTGCAACAAAAGTTATACAGGCAAGTCGTGGGAATACTTTGCTTCGCGTAAATATGTGATAATCACAAAAACATTTTTTTACAAAGTAATCGGACCAGCTACAAAACGGCAGACCTTTCTTCCTTCGAGACTGGGTTTTTTTTTGGCTCTAGCAATTGCAATACCGCAATCACCGACAGCCAACATCGCAAATTTCGCACAAATATTGGATGCGTCACCGACAGAAGTAACTGCGTATTAGTGATTAAGCAAAGAATATTAATGATTTATTCGTACAATTGACGACTTTTCATGTTATTGAAAATTTCCATGGGGTGTATTTGACAAAGGGTAAGCATATCAGTGAATAATATGCAGTAACCTAATATTAATGTATGAGTGAACTTTGGTTTAAGCGTTGTTTTTTATCAGGAATATACTATGTACAACTTACTCAATAATTTTGCAATGTCTTCGTAATCCTACTTCAAATATGATGTGACTTGACGTGAATCACGACAGAAAGGATAAACAGGGAAGAAAAAGCCATATGTTGTCTAAAAAATCTTTTGACATGGCTTGCTTACAGGAGTAACTTGCAAAATTAATGAATTTTGGTTATAGGGAATTCAATTGAACAATGAGTCAAGATTTACCTGTAATTCAGTCCCAGAATGAGAGTTACACTGTAAAGACTTATTGTCATTTTAATATACTGACGTTGTAAGTGACGAAATTTTATAATCGGTCATGTTGAAAGTGTGTCGATAAAGACAGTCACTCACATGTGTGTTGTATCTTGAATTTATCCTGCAGGAATACTTATTAAGTAATTCGCATTTCCCAAATTGATGAAATTCGGTTAGTGATGTGTGAATAATATCACGTAAATAGTATACTCCAAGTATATGTAACTCTGAAGGTGTAACTAATTTATTTTGAAGAAAATGAAAGCTACAAAACTCATTTATATTAAGTTAGTTTCCATTTACTAATACTTTATCGGTCGATTGATAATTTATTCGTGGACTTGATGCATTATCAGTTGATTGGAATCTTTACTCTTTGACTTGGCTATAGACTGAAAGATTCAGATGTGTGTGGGCGCTCCGGTGCACTGCGACCTACGACCCTCCACTAAAGGGTCGTAGGTCTGTTACAACCGATAACGTAGTAACTAACCGATAACGTATCAAACCCCGATAACGTATTAAAAATTTACCGATAACGTAGTAAATCAAGCGATAACGTAGTAACGAACCGATAACGTAGTAATTTTTCCTAACCGATAACGTAGAAAAATGTACCAATAACGTGGTAATTTTTCATAACCGATAAAGTATCAACAAATTTACCAATAATGTATCAAATCAACTGATAATGTATTTGATCAAGTTATTCATGGGAATATATTCATAGGAATAGATCTATCCTCGATCAACCGATCAATCTATTGATCAATCGATTGATCGATCGATGCACTGATCTATCAATCGATCGATATTTCTATCGATTGAATGATTGAATGAATTGCTCGATTGCTCGACTAATAGAACTATTGATAGATCTATCTATCTACTATATATATGTAGATAGATAGATATATATCTATCTACATATATATATTTCGATGGATAGATAGATCGATCGATCGACGGATAGATTAATAGAGAGATAGTGTATCAAATCAACCCATAATGTAGCCAAGTAAACAATAACGTATCAAATCAACCGATGACGTATCAAATCAACCAGTAACCCAGCGAAGTCAAAGAGTAAAGATTCCAATCAACTGATAATGCATCAAGTCAACAAAAAATGAAAGCTACAACACTCATTAATATTCAGTTATTTTCCGTTTATCAATACTTTAGTGGTCGATCGACCAATAAAGTATTAATAAATGGAAACTAACTGAATATAAATGAGTGCTGTAGCTTTGTTTTAATCAAACAGTTACACCTTCAGAGTTACATATACTTGGAGTATACTATTTTCGTGATATTACTCACACATCACGAATCGATTTTCATTAATTTGGGAAATGCGAACTAATTAATAACTATTCCTGCAGGATGAATTCAAGATACAACACACATGTGAGTACGGGGGACTTGGAAAAAGTTTTCAACGTGACCGATTACAAAATCTCGTTACTTACAACGTCAGTATATCAAAATGACAATAAGTCTTTACAATGTAACTATCATTCTGGGACTGAATTACAGGTAAATCTTGACGCCTTGTTCAATTGAATTCCTTATAATCAAAGTTCATTAATTTTGCAAATTATTTCTGCAAGCAAGCCAAGTCAACAGATTTTGTGTAAAAAAATATTGCTTATTCTTTCCTTTTTATCCTTTCTGCCGTGATTCACGTCAAGTCAGTAGGATATACGAAGACATCGCAAAATTATTTAGTAGTCGTACATAGTGCTGATAGAAAAAACCGCTTAAACCAGAGTTCACTCATACATTTATATTAGGTACCTGCATATTAATTAGTGATATGCTTACCTTGGAGATTTTCAATGACATGAAAAATCGTCAATTGTACGAATAAATCATTAATATTCTTTTGTTAATTACTAATACGCAGTTACTTCTGTCGGTGACGTATCCAATATGTGTGCGAAATTTGCGATGTTGGCTGTCGGTGGTTGTGATATAGCAATTGGTCTACTAGAGCCAAAAACAGTCCCGAAGGGAAAAAGGTCTGCCGTTTTGTAGCTGGTCCGATTACTCTTTTAAAAAACTGTTCTGTGATAATCATATTTTTATGCGAAGCAAAATATTCCGATGACTTGCCTGTACAACTTCTGTTGCAGCACGAACGACTAACTTCTAAATGTTGCTACACTACTGGAATGGGTTTGGAAAGTTGTTTATAATCTTGCTTTTACGACCATACTTTCTGTTTGAATTGTAGCCGATACATACACATAATAGTTTTCCTTCTCGGCAAGGTTCTCTGTGTAAACCAACGGTAGCTCATTCCCCAGCCTTTGTTTCATCAGTACTTATACTATCTCTTTGAATTTTACCAACTAGAACTAAACTGTATAGCTACTATAGCAGGACGAGAAACAACTTCCCAAAACTAACATTTAGATCAATTTAGTCGTTCATACTACCATGAAAACAGTCGAAACACGAATGATTTGCTGCGAAAATTTGTAACAATTTACGCTAAACGGAAAAATAACTAGAAGAAAAGAAAACTGAGTACGAAACAATATGATAACAAATCGCTCTATAGATCTATCTATCTATCTATTGACAAATCTATCGAATCGATCGAACGATCTATCGATTAATTGAGCTATTTTTCTATCGAATTGATAGATCCGTCGTTCTATCGATTGATCTATCCATCTATTGATGATTGATCGATCTGTCGACCGAACAACTATCAAACATCGATAGATAGATCGATCGATCTATCGATTGAGTGATCGATTCATCTATCGATATATTGATCGACCTTTTTATCTATCTATCTATCTTTCTATCTATCTACCTATCTAATATCTATCTATCTATCGTTCCCCAATTATCGCTTAATCAGATATTATCAGTTAATTGATATGTTATTGGTTGTTTTGATGCAGTATTGATTGACTTCCTACGGTATCAGTTGATTTAATCCGTTATTGGTTCATTGACACATTGTCGATAAATTTGTTGATACGTTATCGGTTAGGAAAATTACTATGTTATCAGTAATTTTTACTACGTTATCGGTTAGAAAAAATTATTACGTTATCGGTTCGTTACTACATTATCGGTTGGTTTACTACGTTATCGGTAAATTTTTACTTCGTTATCGGGTTTGATACGTTATTGGTTAGTTACTACGTTATCGGTTGTAACAAGGCCTTACATGTTCTCCAGTTTGATGCAAATGAAACAGGTATCAGAATAGTGCATTCAGCGAGTGTTGTAAAATATCGACTAAAAATGATTTGCAGTGGATGCAGTATGAGAAGCTAACAAAAAATCTCTTCTGGCTCAGTATGGCCTGTAATTTTGTAAATCATTTGCCCTAAAACCCACTGCCATTATGTGTAGCAAATCTAATGCTGAACACTTGAATTCTTGTCATCTCTAAGATGGTAATTTACTTTGCAATATTACCGTTTGGAACTGGACTTTGCAGTCGAAGTGAAATTAAACAAGGAAGACTTTAATTGCCCTTGAATTTTAGAATTCGGAAGAACCAAACTTTGTTATTCGGGTACAGCATACTTCAAAGCTCAGTCTGTTGTATATATCAATGCACGCAAAGTTCCTTTACGACGAGATTCTAAAGAATCTAATGGTCACCTTTCTACCAGGCTATATGAGAAGCGAGATGATTTTAACTTTCCGAATTTCACACTTTATTCGCGTTAACTAGAGCATAGCGCCTTAACTAACACTTGAATTATTCTATAGTTAATTATGATGGTATGAATGTTACGCTCAACAAGGAAGAACAGACTGAACATTATTGCGAATTTGACAAGGAATCATCATCAAGCAAAACAAAGAATCGCACGTTCCAGTGTGGCGACCACGAAGGACAACGTATTACGGTGGTAAAGCTATCATCAACAGAAAAGAATCATAGAGGTTTCGAATTGTGTGAATTTCAAGTTTTTGGTGAATCTTCGAGTAAGTAGCTTCATCAAGTGATATCCGCATGCGCTCTTTTTATCTAACCCATCCTGTTAGGAAATTGGTAAAATAAAAAGAACGATAACTTTGGAGGGCATCCGCAAAGTGATAGATCATAAGCTACAATGAATTCCGAGTTCCGAAAGTCGTGCTTGAAACCACAGGTTTTTTCTTTCCTTAAGTTTACGTGGCGAATCCGTGATTTAGGGATCAAATAATAATTGTTGTTGACATCATCACGACAAGATTCTAAACATGTTGGGAGTGTGGTCTTAAGTTCTACGAAGTATAAAGTATGAGTCATTTAACAAAGTCTCTTGGCAATATATTTAATGAATTGGCTGGCTTCCGCACCGACTTGTTACGAAATTAGTCTTTGTTACTTCGTATGACAGACAAAGATCACTCTTTTTGCCCGTTTGACTTAAAGTCGTTTCATATATTTCTCATCTGTTACAACCGATAACGTAGTAGCTAACCGATAACGTATCAAACCCGATAACGTAGTAAAATATTTACCGATAACATAGTAAATCAACCAATAACATAGTAACGAACCCATAACGTAGTAGTAATTTTTCTAAGCGATAGTGTACTAAAATTTTACTGATAACGTAATAATTTTCCTAACCGATAACGTATCAACAAATTTGCCGATAACGTATCAATGAACCAATAAGGGATTAAATGAAATGAAAATGTAGAAAAGTCAACCAATACCGCATCAAAACAACCAATAACTGATAAATCTGATTAAGCGATTCAAGGGGAGCGATAGATCGATCGATTTATACATAGATAGATTTAGATAGATAAATAGATAGATAGATAGATAGATAGATAGATAGATAGATAGATAGATAGATAGATAGATCGGTCGATAGACAATTCAAATCAATCACTCAATCACTAGGTCGATCGATCTATCAATCGATGTTTGATAGATGGTCGGACAATCGATCGACCAGTGATCTATAGAGAAATTGACGGAGAGATCGATCGATCGAACGAAGGATCTATTAATTCGATAAAAAGATAGATAGATCAATTAATCGATAGGTCGATCGATCGATTCGATAAATTGGTCAATAGATATATATATATAGATAGATTATAGATCGATTTGTCATCACATTGTCTCGTACTCAATTTTCTTTTCTTCTATTTATTTATTTCATTAAGCGTAAATTGTTACAAATTTTAAAGCAAATCAGTCGTGTTTCGACTGTTTTCATGGTAGTACGAACGACTAAGTTGATCTAAATGTTGTTAAACTACTGGAATAGGTTTGGGAAGTTGTTTCTAGTCTTGCTGTAGTAGCTATACATTTTAGTTCTAGTTTGGTAAAATTCATAGAGATAGTACAATTACTGATGAAACAAAGGCAGGGTACGTAATGAGCGGTTGATGGTTTACACAGAGAACCCTGCCGAGAAAGAAAATTATTATGTGTATGTATCGGCTAAAATTCACACAGAAAGTATGGTTGTAATAGCAAGATTAGAAACAACTTTTCAAACCCATTCCAGTAGTGTAGGAACATTTAGATCAAGTTACATGGAAGTCGTGTATAAATGTGAATACAAAAAAACACTTTTTAACAAAGTAATCGGACCAGCTACAAAACGGCAGACCTTTTTTCCATCGGTACTCTTTTTTCGCTCTAGCAGACCAATTGCAATACCGCAATCACCGACAGTAAACATCGCAAATTTCGCACACATATCGGATACGTCACCTACATAAGTAACTGCGTATTAGCGATTAACCAAAGAATATTAATGATTTATTCGTACAATTGACCATTTTTCATATTATTGAAAATCTCCATGGGGTTTATTTGAAAAAGGTAAGCATATCAGTGATTAATATGCAGAAACGTAATATAAATGTATGAGTGAACTTTGGTAAGGCCAAGAAAAATTCAAAGTTTGTTTTTCATCCAAGACATATTGCACAAATATGCGGTGAGGCTGTTTTTTCCTTCTCAAATTGTTTTACCCTTCAACCAACAAGAACGTGCAAAAAACATGAGAACGACATAGGAATGCACGCAGAGATAAATGCGCAGCAGTATTGCTTTAGTATTTTTGTATAGCAACAGTTCTGCGGTTTGACTTTTAGTGCAGCATTGCACAGTTTTGTCAGCTTAAACAGCGACATATGTGTACAGTTCTGAATGAAATGTTAGTGTCAGTTATTTTGTTTACAGTTCTTTTTATAAAGCACTGTGTTATGCACTACCGTCGCGTATTTTTATTTTGTTTTGTTTTGTCTTTTCATGTTATTTCCTCATAAGCAGAAAAAAGGTTGACGCGGCGGGTCTCAGTTGACGCGCGCAAGGATGAGAAACAAACTTTTTATTTTCCTTAGCCTAAGAGGGTTTTTTTTCCATTAGCACTATGTAATTTTGCGATGTCTTCGTAATCCTACTTCAAATAAGATGTGACTTGACGTGAATCACGACAAATAGGATAAAAAGGAAAGAAAAAGCAGTATGTTGTCTACAAAATCTGTTGACTTGGCTTGCTTACAGGAGTAACTTGCAAAATTAACGAATTTTGATAATAAGGAATTCAATTGAGCAATGAGTCCAAATTTACCTGTAATTCAGTCCTAGAATGAGAGTTACATAAGTGTGTACCGGTGCTTTACTGTCTGTTCTGTGATGTTTTGTGTCTATGTTTATGACCTGGTGTTATCGGATTACAGATGGGTATGATTGCGAATATTCTGTAAAGGCTTATTGTCATTTTTATATACTGACGTTGTAACTAACGAAATTTTATAATCGGTCATGTTGAAAACTTTTTTCCAAGTCCTCCAAACCAAGAAAGAGTGTCGATAAGACACTCACATGTGTTTAGTATCTTTGATTCATCCTGCGGGAATACTCATCAATTAGTTCGCTTTTCCCAAATTGATGAAATTTGATTCGTGATGTGTGAGTAATATCACGAAAACAGTATATTTGAAGTATATGTAAATCTGAAGGTGTAACTGACTGATTTTGAAAAAAAATGAAAGATACAACGCTCATTTATATTAAGTTAGTTTCCATTTATTAAAACTTTATCGGTCGATTGATAATTTATTTGCTGACGTGATGCATTATCAGTTGATTAAAATTTTTACTCTTTGACTTGGCTACATTATGGGTTGATTTGATACACTGTCTCTCTTTGTCTAACTGTCGATATATATATATATATATATATATATATATATATATATATATATATATATATATATATATATATATATATAGTTATTTATTTATCCATCGTTCTATTAGTCGAGCAATCGATCAATTAATTCATTCAATCGATAGAAATATCGATCGATAGATCGATCAGTTCATTGATCGATCAATCGGTCGATCTATTTATTGATCGATCGATCGAGGATAGATCTATCCCTATAGATCTATTCCCATGAATCACTCGACCCAATACATTATTAGTTGATTTGAGACGTTATCGGTAAATTTGTTGATATGTTATCGGTTCGGAGAAATTACTACGTTATCGGTTCGTTACTATGTTATCGGTTGATTTAGTACTTTATCGGTAAATTTTTACTACGTTATTGGGTTTGATACGATATTGGATAGTTACTACTTTATCGATTGTAACACTCATCTTCCGGAAAGCTAAAGGGCGTTTGGAAAAAAGGCTGATTAACATCTTTAAAAACTTTCCGGTCGCGAATGTAAGACTTAATCGATTTTATTGAGCAAAATGGCATTATGTTGGAACGTTAGTAAAAATATTCTGCCGCAAAACAATTGTCCATGGCCCCATGGGATATAACACTATTTTCAAATTGCCCAACCAAATATCAAACGTCATTAGTTGTTGCATCCGGTCTCAGGTATCAGATTAATTGATTCTCTTGCTAATACGATTCGAGATTGTTTTCATTGAAATACTGCGAATTTTTAATATACAATTTCATACAAACCCATTTCCTATTTCATGATCATAATTTTCTTTTTAAGTTCTTAACCGATAAAATACATTACTTCGTTGTGTTGTACAAAAATATCCGCCACATGGCCATTCTATGTTCGACTTATACGCGTTCTCTTTCATCCAAGGTCCGTCGGGAACTTCAACCCCATTTCACCCAAAGGAGGACGAATCTTCGATCACATCACCCACCGCTAGTTATACAACTTCGCAGGCTCAATTTACAACAGACAATAGCCATACCACCACTGTTAGTTTTTCAACTTTGCTAGCTAAATCAACAACAGACAATAGTCACACCACCACTGTTAGCTTGTCGACTTCACTAGCTCAATCAACAACAGACAATAGTCATACCACCACTGATAGTTCGTCAACTTCGGTGGCTCAGTCAACAACAGACAATAGTCATGCCACCACTGATAGTTCGTCAACTTCGGTGGCTCACTCAACAACAGACAATAGTCATACCACCACTGATAGTTCGTCAACTTCGCTGGCTCAATCAACAACTTCGCTGGCGCAATCAACAACAGACAATAGTCATACCACCAGCGTCAATAGCCTTCCTAGGGCCGACGACTCATGCATTCTCAACGCCACGCGATCAAGACGAGGCACGTTGTTACGTTTGAAATATGGCAGCAGGGTGTTATTTGTCTGTCCGAAGGGGACGCAACTTGTCGATTCATCCGTCAGCATATGTGACCATGGAAACCGTATGATCTCTCATCGAAGTTGTGCTGGTAAGCTTTCATCTGCTTTGTATGTTACTTTTTACAATTATTTCTGTCCTTATTTTGCAACTACTCAGCATCTATGACGTTTCTTTTCTTACAGACATCGATGAGTGTGAAAACGACCAACATAGTTGCAACTTTAACTTTAAATGCCACAACACCATTGGCAGCTACTTGTGCCTGTGTAGTGACGGATACAGGGAAGAAGGGGGACTTTGTGTACCAGAGCGGACTTTGTCGGAAAGAGACGGAACTGAAAATAAAATAGGTGAAAATGACAATGGTAAGTTTGTACATTCGACTTACCCAATGTGTCTGTCTCCTAGTGTATGTGTGTATTCTGACTTCTCTGTAAAGTATACTGGGAGCCGTTGACTTAATGTTCGTAACTCATAATGACTTATTTGCAAACTAAACACACTGGAATTGCAATCCCGTGGTATGTGGTAAATGGCCGGTTTTTCTTGTCACTATAGATGTCGGGAGTAATTACTGTTTGGAAAGTGAGGATGGGCTTTGGGAAAGAACACCATCAAACCACTTTTCTTCATGGATTCCCTGTTCCAGTGATAGAGCAGGTATGTTATTTGTGCCGGTATGCCTGTGACCTGACCTGACGCATACCGAACTCAAAGATTCAGACTTTTATTTTCCATTCATTTTGGACCATCTTGGTTTGAATTCTGGATAGAGGCCAGTCATATTTTTCAACCATGGGTCGAGTAATCATGTCACCGGAGGTTAACGATATGATGCAGCATCTGCGAAAGACACTAGATACATCGTACTTCTGTAGTGTACATTCGAAAGGGACGTTGATGACTTCATTGCAACCATGTTTCTGATGACAAACTACTGGTTTGTTTTTTGTAGGGTACTCTTAACTATCATGCACTAAGCTATTTAGTTTATTGAATACACTAGGTATACCCTATACCACATTGCGACGTACATAATCATAAAACAAAGCCAGCTAGAATATTGATGATTAGTTTACCAAACATTTGTTTCACCAAGATTTCATTATTTCCAGATTTAACGAACGTTACTGGTTTTGCTTATCTGTGTCCTCATCTCTTTGTTTCTTTAGGAGTAATGAGGCGATTCTGTAATGTTAAGGGCGAGTGGAACGATCCGGACACAACTGAATGTAAGACAAGGGAGCTTCTTGATTTAGCGAAAAAGGTTTGGCGAGCAACATTTTAATTCACTCAAAGATGCGAAAGTATTAATTCATTTATCTTTCAATTATTTTGATTTCTGTAAAATAGTAAAACTAACACAAAATAGAGTGAACTACTAATCAAGCAGATCTAAATATACAAACAATATCACATTATAAATTTGACCATTATTCTCTAGGTCACCAAGATAAGGGATATCAGTGACGCAGTGGCAATTATTGAGACAGTTGCACAATACTGGAATTCACATAGGATCATCTCCGCAGGTGATGTGGTGCTCATCTCTGAAATCTTGGCAAAGTTGGCACAGATTGTTGCCTCCTTCAAGGAATCGAACCTAAATGATACGGAAATGTATATTAAGGTAACTTTAAAAGACTAGCAACATTTCTCTGTTATCGTAGTTTTCCAAATATATTCGGTGGCAACCCCAATCGCATGTAACCTTGGCAAGGGACGTTCGAGAAAGAGTATATAAAAGCATATGAAGGGAAAACGTTGAATCGACGAGAGCAATTATGGTAATAGTTATTTTGCATACTTATGGCAATACTCACCTCGAAACAAAAGACAAAAAAACTCTGATAATAGTTTCCTCAACAAATAATTAAACCTAACACGATAGGAACTAATTTTGGAGAATAGGATATAGTACTTGACTTAATCTATATTTTTGTGTTTGCAATTCAATTGTATTTATCGGTAATTTGTAATATTGCAAATTTCAGCTACAGGGCATCTAACACTTTTGATAAATTTGAACAATTAAAATACCCTATAATCCAAATTAGATCCAATTATTTCACCTGTCTAATCTTTGTCAAAGTTCAAAATGAAAATCAGGTGTAAAATGTTGGTAAAAGAGAAGCACATTATCAATTTTACCAACATTTGATATTTGCAATCTTTTAGAAAACTCGATTTTCACAAGAAGAAGTTGGAAACTTCGTTTGCCCGTGAGCTTCCTAAGAACCCATACCAATAATAACAAAATCAAAGAGTCCAAATATCTGTAAGATAGGCATATTCTATCTCAACCAAATTTTCTTTACAGCTTTTCAGTGGTGAAGTGTGCCGACTTCTGACTAAAGATCGTGAACCAGTATGGAAAGAAATTCATGAGGTAAGCATGTCTTTCCAACATCAATGTGAAGAGACTTGGCAGTGTTTCAGAAACAAAATAGAATATTAACATTTATCAGCTTCTATCTTCAAGCGTCCTTTCTTCATCCCTTTTATGTCTTAATGTCTGACATTTTTGGATGATAGATTGGAAAAAGTTGGTCCTGCGATATGCGAATGTATTCAAAGTAAAATATTTTTTTTTATTTTTTGTCTTTTTTGAAGAGACTCGCACTTGACAAGGGAGTAGTTACGTTATTTAATGCCGTGGATTCGATTGGTACGGCGATCTACGATTTTATGATAAGGTCTGGGCAGGAAGTTGCTTCTTCATGCAGTGTATTAGGTAAATGAATACGTTAATAAATTACCTATTTCACGCTCAAAATTATACCAAATCTTACCAAGTTCTTTTATAATCCTATCCCCCAGCCAAAAAATTACTATTGCATTTTCATTGTTGTTACTGTGACAGATATCAACGGAATCTTTTTCAAAGAAGACGACAACCTGGTCGTTGGGCCGTCTAAACGCGACGGTTCAACGAGGCAACGACGGCTTGTCCAAAGGAATAGTACCGCTACTGGAAATAGCTACGTGTACTTCAGTAAGAATACGATTGACAAGCTACGTGAAGCAAGTCTAGAAGGTAAGTTATGAAACATTGTGGACAGAGTTCTGTTAAAGGCACCACAGGAGGAATATGATACTTAAGGCACAGACAGCGAAGCGATGAGGGCGTAGAACAGAAACAAAATATTTAAAATGTTTTTAATCATAATATCGTTTAGTTCTGTATTCCTTCCGAAGAGCGTACTAGTATTATCACAAAGATAGTTAATTTTTATTAATAATTTTGAATATATCCGACATTTGTGAAGACTCGTTCTTACTACAATGCCTTTTAAGGTAGTGTGCCTCGAAAGCGAAAACTTTCAACCTTTCACTAACCAAATCAAGAATAAAGATCAGGTTCACCGTTCAAATTTCGGTACCAAAGAAACAAATTACCTAACATTTACCGATATTTGAATTGCCGTCATGCCTGTTCACTCTATTGCGTAAAATAAAATTTACGAAAAACTAAGACGGTAAACCTCTTTTTACTCCAAAAAATTTAAAATGAGCAGCAACAAGTGATAGATCAGAAGAGAATGATATCTTTATGACTTAGGAATGTGTACGAAGTTTATGTATTTGAGAAATTAGCTGATTACATGGTACAGTGCATAATGACTGCAGTACACCTTATTGTCAACATATAGATAAGCCACTGGCAGTAGTATCTTACATCTACAACAATCCGGGAGACATTATACCAGCTGATGATCAGTCCACAAGGTTAGTAAGCTCTAAGTGGGAGTTAGGTTTCTTAATATGAATGGACATGTTATCCTAGTAGTAAGTGTCTTTGCAGAGATCCCCTCCACCCGAGGCATAACAAGTCCCTCTCGGTAATATGTATACACCCATCACACTAGCAGAAAATTGTTCGAGTAAATAGCGAGAAATGGACACTTTCTCGCTTTTTGTGAGAAATGCTGCGAGGTTTCACCTTTTCTCGCACTCATTGGGCGGGAATTTATTTTCTCGCCATGAATCTGCGAGAAACAAAATTCTCGCAATCAAGCGGCGAGAATTTGCTTTGCATGATTTTTTTTCTCACAGATTGGCAGCGAGAGAAACAATTCACGCTAATTGATTGCTAGAATTTTGTTTCTCGCAAAGTCATGGCGAGAAAAACAATTCAAGCCTATTGAGTGAGTGGAAAAAATGAAATCTCGTAGCAATCTCGCAAGAAAAGCGAGAGAGTGTCAGTTTCTCGCTATTTTTCGCAGTATTTTCCACATGTGTCAGTTTAGAATGCGGGTGAACGTCTAAATTTTGAATTTTCATGAAATGATTAGGCTGGCGTTCACTGGTCTGTAACTCAACTGCAAGCCGTGTAAAGTCCTTGTGCTTCGACGACACATGATAAAAGCTAAGCCTCATATTGGACCTTACAAATCAGGCGAACGCGGTTGTAAACCTGCAAGGCAGGGAAAAAGTCGCTTTAAAGTGTGATTGGCTTCTGTGGACATAATTCTGCGGAATATTCAGAAGGCAAAGAGTAAGTCATTTAACGTTCAGAACACGCCCACATGTATTCGCGATGTTTCAGCGATAGCTAAAAAATTATCTCATTTCTTATCTTCATGCTGGGAAAGTTAATTTAAGGTAGTATGCGCCTATAGAAAGTAAAAAACGTTAACTTTTGCTTCTTTCCTAAACGAAACTTTCAGAATAAAGATAAGGGATCATCGTGCATATTTTAGTATTAGAGAAACAAATTACCCAACTACTACAAATTACCCAATTACTGGTATTAAAATTCAAAATGGCCACCACCCTATTCTAATTCTATAGAAAAATAGAAAAAAGGGGTTTTTTTTACACCAAGAGCTTTAAAATGAGCCCCCATAAATGTTTGGTTAGAAAAGAGTAAAACTTTGAGAGTCCTGATATCTGTCCCGGCGCACTGTACCTTTAAGTGATATGGGTTCACATGTGTGCTTTATGTCCTGAAAACCAAGTGAAAGGAGATCTACGTCAAGTTAATATCACCACTTTTATGCAATCATTTAGTGACGTCAACATGAGAGTGACACGGCTTTATCTCCTTGACCCCTAGGTCACAAGGGCAGGAATGGGTGACATCCATTACGACAGTCAACAGAATCAAGAAAGTGAACACACCGGTCATCTCGGTGTCTGTTTTTCCTAAACCAGAGGACATTACGAACTTAGATATTCAGATGAGATTCTTTTTAAAGGAGGTGAGTTTTTTCCTTCCTCATCCAAACCAACAAACGTTATATAGTCACAAGAAAAAGTGTAAAGCTATACCTATGCATTTTAATATTTGTTATTGGGAAATTAATCTGTAAAGTCTTTTTAATTGACCGAATGAGATAAGACTTCGCTTATCCTGTGTTTCTCTCTTTCCATGTTTTTTATAGGAAGGGTACTCCCCTGTCTGTTCCTTCGTGAAACTGGAACCTGAACACGGGTAATGTGTTCATTTATCTATTGATTTTATTTTCACGATTCCTCTCATTAGCCTGATAAAGTGATGAATGCCATTCACGTCTCATTATTATGAATAACTATGTAAATGGTCATGCCTGACACCTTTTCGTGTTTTTAAATTTTGTTGCAAAATGGTGATAAAAAAGGCATTAATGCATGAGTCACCGGGAAGCGTTGATATCCGAATTCCATTTATGTTTGTGCGTTCTGCTGTTTCTACACAAACAGTTTTTGATAACTAATCTGGACTAACACTGATAGCGATAACTGTGGTTACTGTCGACTAAAAATCGGACAAGTTTTGCGGTTATGTGTCTCTGCATGTTTCTGCAGCTTGTAGTCAGATTCTTTTTTACATTTTTTTGTGGACTACAATTTTATTATTATAATATTTCCCGAATGTAGCGCAAGTGAGACCATGTGTTTTACCTATATTCCATGTAACATCTAACGAGTAGTATAACAGATATGCATGTGGACGTAAGCTGTTCCACACAAGGTTTACCTAAACACGTTGTTTATGTAGAAAAAATACACAATCCACTTTAACTTAGCAAGTTACACTTTATCTTTACAACCGTCTCCCTACCGCCTTCCAAGATGTGCACATTCGTTAAGCCAACCATTTTGCAGAACATTTTGACAGGAGAAAAAAGACAGACAACATTCTTGCAACATTTTAAAAATAACCGACACTTTATCTTAAGAATTAAGACCATGAACGGTAGAAACAAAGATCGAGATTCCCAAACCCTGGTTATCATTGCATTATTGCATGGAATACATTTCTATCAACATTTAACCCAAAACGACACAGCGAAAACTTTCATAGGATTGTAAAACCTGTAAAAAGTGAAAATGGGTATCTCTCGAATTCAGCTAATGACAATGACAGACGGCATGTTAAGGTAGTATGCGCTTACCAAATTAAAGACTTAAAGTTTTGCTCAATCTTTCCTGAATGAAATTTTCAGCCATACTTCTAGCAAATCGAGGATAAAAATCAGGCGTCAACAAACAAAGTTTGATACTAGAGAAACTACTGTAATTATTTTACAGTTATTGATATTTGAAATTCAAAATGGCCACCATCCGTGTGTGAACCCTTTGCAAAAAAATAAATTTTCGATTTCCTAAAATGTAAGTTTTGTTCACAAAGCAGATGGACTGTGCCATCACTCAAGCATCTCCATTAGAATAGATCTGGACAGCAGGCGACATGCTAGACACTGATTACATTTCTTTCATATCTGTTTTCTTTAGCATGTGGAGTACCATCGGATGTAAAGTAACCAACAGTGGCAAGCTGGACACGTTGGACTACGTTGAATGTGCATGTGGCCATCTTGGTAGCTTAGCTGTAATAACGATCATGGGGAAGAGTCCGAAGGTATGCATACTTTAAGTTCTGCTCATCAAGTTCATGGTCAATCGAGAGACACAGAAATGACAATAGTAAACAGTTATTTCTCGCCGTTCAGTTGTCCACTCTAATCGAATTTTGTATCTTAAGTTTAGCAACTATTGTTTTGTTGCCTTGTTAATATTCCATCGAAAAAGAAGTTAAGCTTTTGCGAGTGCTTCGATCTCTGTATTGTAGATAATGTCTGCTTTTGCGGACATATTGAATATGTAAGCACAAACCAAGAAAGAAGTTGGAGTAAATTATTAATGAACTATTTCCATAAATCACAATGAAGGTTTCGCTGAGATGAAAATAAAGCTAAAGACCATACAAAAATATCTCTTCTACGCTCTTGTAGATGGTATAACTGAGAGTCTCCAGTCACTGCAAATTTGCATACACATATATGCATGGTGAAAGATATATTATCGGCCACGTTTGCCTTTAGAACATTAGCAGTAGGAGATAGTTTTAGCGGCGCACATTTCTAGATTTATAACATGGTGCCCTCCTGGGCAAAGAATCGACAATTGACTAACCCTTTTATGGTTTATTATCAACCAATCATTTGTAGCCATTTCTCGAAGCCGCAGCTGTTCCTATACTGACTCTGTGTTGTTCGCTGTCTTTATTTTTCATCGTTATAAGTTTGTTTGCTGTTTTCATGGCTAGGTGAGTACGTATCATTATCATTTTTATGTATAAGCAATAGATAAGAAGATTTCGACACTTACATTTGCGAGTTTTATGTCCTGTCTTGATCTTGAACGAGGCAAGAGACCAGCTTTCCAGTCCTATGAAACGTTATTACTTTGTGTGTTTGTTACTAACGGAAATGTAATTTTTACTTTTCTTCACCCCAATTCTAGATTGACATCGGACTTCTACGTGGTACTTGCGCAGGCTATTCTTTCGTTTTCTTTCTTCCCTATCCTTGTTGCTATGGAAGCTCTACTTGAGAACCAAGAGTATGAGGTATATTAAATGTGTAACTCTATATTGATGATTATATACACGAAATAATGCATTTACATGAAGGGTACACTGTTTATTACGGGATTGTGTCTTTCATCGTTGCGACCTATGGGTTTTGATAACCAATCAAAGGCACTTCATTGTTTGCCTCAGGTATGTAAACGAAAGTGTGTGTTTCCAAGTTCTAATGAGGGGAGGTATTTCAATATGAATGCATTATTATAAGAAAAACATATCTACCATCTCTCTTATATTTTCGTGTTTGCGTGAACCACAGGTATTTAAAGATATTTATATTTCCCGTCTTTGTAGAAATCCAATCAGCTGGTAATGGCATTCTCCCATGTGGCACTGCTCAGCAACTCTTTCTGGATGATGAACCTGTCTGTTCAATTTTTCATTCGTCTGAAGTACTACTTGTATCGTAGTACCCCTGCAAGGTGATTAGAAATCTCCTCTCATGGCTTCCAACTTTTATCTGATACACCTTTAATAAAGTCCCTTTTAAATAGTGGTTCTTGTTACATTGAATGTGACCAGTGAACATTTCAATAACTGACAGCATTAATATTTGACGATGAAGTTCTTTGGAACGAAAATTACTGAGATTGTTTGTTTGTTTGTTTGTTTTGAGGGTTCTGAAGCATAAACATTGGCTATATTAGGGTGCACTCGTTTGCCAGCTATCCCAGTGGGCTAAGATAGTCTGGCTCCCGCTTGCTTGTCTTTTCACGGCAGCAGTCACTGACCATTGCGTTAACCCCACGATCTACGCAACAGCTTACTACTAACTCGACAATCTGCTGAACTTTACTTCTTCAATGTACTATGTTTTGATATTTATATGCCCAAGTCTAGTAGTAATGGTATTGCAAATTTAAGTTAGGAAGGTTCTTTCAAAACCATGGATATACGCCATCGATTTGTATGACCCTAAAAACGATGGCATAACTCCTTGGTGTACAAGAACTGTTGCAGCATGCCCTTGTCTTACAGAGTTTTGTACGTCTTTTGTGGCTGGGTGATACCTTGTGTAGTCCTTGCGTGTCTGATTTGGATGTTACCTACCGACAAGGAGCCCAACAGGTAATGGCAAACTAAATTTGCATACGTCGTATATTTATCATGAAGAACAAAATGTTTCGCTATTGACAAAGCATACAAGTGAGTCCATAAATCTGCCCATAGTTAGTCTTGTTTTGTCTACGTCTAATATCTTAATCATACGATTTTGATTCCTTTATTTCATCATTTGAACATGATGTACCCAATTTTGCATTTTACCTACAGCCGTCCGGATGTAGACGCTTCAGCCATTGCGTCTTCGATAGATGTGATGGCACTCCTTATCTCAGCGGTATGTATGTATGTTGTTGTCGATGTAAGCAACAAGAATCAAAACCTACTCAGTAAAAGTAGTCTACAATTTAGGCTTTAATTTATTCTGTGATTATTTAATGCTTACAAATGTATTTTTGTAGTGAAACGATGCCACTGATATATGTTCATTTATTGAGCATTTATAATTTGAAAGTTCGTATTAATGGGGACCTCAAGATATTGGTACATGAGAATCCCAAGAAGTAGGAATTTAAGAATTGCACTTATTGATATTTAATATTTGTGATTTTCAATTAGTTACACATTATTCTGCGCCATATAAATAATGTCTTGTGTTTCTACTCAAGTATTCATATGTAGGTCTCGAAAATAATATGGATTACCATTGACTGTTTTAATCTGATGGAGGGGAAATTGACATTCTGATGTTCCAGTCTTATGCATTTTTTTTCAATCCAAGGTAACCGTACTGGTGTACTGCCACGATTATCGCATGCTGGCTGAGCTGGTCAAACTTATCCGGGGACCCGAGGAGGAGATACTGAGGTAAGCGATATCATTACCTCGTCTGTGCACGAGATTTGGTAATTATTATGCGCAAACTGAGGCTTGCGACAGATTTCCCTTATCTCAAAATCATGCAATGCTTTTCCAGTATATATTTTATAAAACTGCAAGGGAAATTTGAAATATCGCAAAATTAGTTTTATTTCTTTTTTAAAAGTTGAAAAATATAATATTTCGCGCAACATTTAAATGAGAATATAGATTTTTTAATTTTAGACATCTATAAACCTTGCTTCTCTAAATAGTTCTCGGAATTTGATTGATGACATCGCAACTCAATCTCGCACTTCGTTCCTCCTTATGAGATAGAACTTTGGGTATCTTGGGAAAAGATGAGAAACAACTTAACAACTTGGATATCGATGTGTAAATCTTAAGTTAGGTCTTTGATTGTTTTTGCCATGCTGTTTCCTTAACTTTAAATGATTACAAAGTCTTAGCGCTTTTCTTCCGTTTTTTTTTTGCTTCATTCTAAAATTGCCGTTACTATTCAGATTGTCTGATGTTTTAACGTCAAAGACATAACTGACAGTCTTAATCCTTTCATTGGACATGAAAACTATTTCCTTTATATTACAGTGCGAAGATGGAATCAGCCATCGTACTCCATTCAATATTCATTGTGACCCGGATTGTCAATTATGCTGTTCATGTGATCGAAAACCCTGTAAATTCTATGTATGTATTTGCATGTTGTGTTTTCATGGAGGTAAGATTTCCGTTTTAAAATACTTCTACTCAATAGTCGCATCCTATTTAATGTCCATATCTACGTACAAATACCGTTTTCGTTGTTTCAATGATGCAATAATACTAACGCTGTACGTTAGAATTGCATCAATCGTCATTTTGTCGCAGATTTTCAAATGTTAATCAAACAGACCGGCAGTGAAAACATAAAATCCCGCAATCGTATGTATATGGGAGAAACCGGTCGAAAAATGTAGGACATGATGAAAATGAAAAATGCTGCTAATATTTCTAACATTTTATCTTCATTGAAAACGCTGCCCTATGAATTCAAAAATACAAAATACAAGAAGCAAACACACAGAATGTTTTAAACCCTTTGTTTGAAACTAATATCTGTTTCGAGGCGGATGAAAAAGTATCGTCAGATAGATTTTTACGACAATGCGTTCATTGTGTCCCTTCGATTTCCATTTTGCAGGGTTCTGTCATCTATCTTGGGTTCTTCGCTACTAATAGGGAGGTTTGTAAACAATAATGTGTATGATAGATTATTATGGACGCAAAAGTTTCGAAAGTACCACCTATATGTTTGAAGCTTCCCCTCTGAGATCTCAAAGAGTCGTATCTACAAGGCAAATATTAATAATAATATGTCACATGGTTTTGCTTAGACTTGGTTCAAGTCTGTGATTTGTGAATATTTGAGTGGGGTGAACGCGATAATTTGTGTTTTGTTTTCATATGAAACGCGTGAGTGGTGTGAACGCAATGGGAGGGACGAACGCTGTACAGGGGAGTTTCTCCCGGAATCCGGCAGAAAGTAACTCACTACTGGGCAGACTCAAAAGTAACGCGTTCAATTAATCTCAAGGAAACCTGATCTTGGCTGCCAAATTCCAAATAGGTTTGTATGAAATAGGGGAGACACAAGAGAAACTATTACAAAAGATTTTTTTAGAAATTCACCGACTTGAACCAAGTCTAGGTTTTGCTATACAGAAATGAGATCATTTCACTGAATATTGTGAATTTGAAATTTCATGTCCTAATTTTTGCCCTTAGGATGTGGCTTTGACCTCTGATTTTGACCTCAGAGTATGTAAGACAACACACTCTAAACAATATGGCCTCCAGTGCATCACATCATAGCCGTGCAAATTAATATTTTTATCGTTGATTTTGTACCTAAGGGTCACCCAATTTTTTCTGTACACTTTAGTTTCAACGTGCTCTGAAATCGAAATGAGTATCCCTTGTTCATTTCTGGGTGTGATTTGCGGGATATCGTGCATATAGTCTTTGCAAACGTGTTACTATTCGCGCGTACCATTTCATCCTCAGTGCTCGGGTCTTGAACTAAGTATAGCAAATTTACGTTACTATTATGTCCGTCTTCTATAACAGGTAAATTAGTAGACTGGCCCAGTTTTCATCAAAATCCAGAAAAAAAGGCGCTAAATAACTATTCCCTGTATGCCTCTATTCACCATGTCTAGCTGCTGATTGTCCTAAGAGCTCGATATTTCGAGAAGGACGAAGAACACAAACAGGCGGTGCAAGACTTTGAGGAAGAAGACTGTCATAGACTGCAAATTCAGAAAGAAGTGATGGAAAAGAAGAAGAAAAATCGGGAGCTAAAGAATCCTGAAAGGCAGCTGAGTGAAAATACTGAGGTAATATGCACCTTTTGAAACTGCAAATTTAGTATCACAATGAGAAAATTAAGATTGCAAGAAAGAGCATACTTCTGAACAGTATTTAATATCAATTTTCGTATATTTGGAACAGTTTTACTCCCTTTCAGTTCCTGACGCTAAATCGAAACGCCTATTGCTCACTAATGGGACTTTTATGACAGCGAAAGTTATGACAGTGTTTACTGGAGAGAATGTTCCTAGATGAATAATTCTAAATTACCCATGACATACACTGACAAAAGTTTTGGTTTGACATTTTGTTTCGTTTGGTTTTGGGGTGATGCAGGTCGTAAAACTATTTCTGGTAACCCGATATTTTCTATTTCAAAAGTTTAAAATCATTTGTGATCGGATGAAATCTAGTAGTCCAAAATGGCTAATTCATCAGCACTGTCACGATTGCACTCTCTGTGATTTGTCAAATATTTTAAACCGTTTGCTATAGTTCTACTTTTCAGTAGGATACATATGATTTTGAACGATTTAATCTCGACAGTGTCATAAAATACCAGAAAACTCATCTTACCTTGCCTATTTTTGTCCTCGTACAATCAACAGGTCCGGTCCAGAAGAAGTCGTTTACAATACAGGAATAACGATAAAAATGACGAGGTCAACGTGCCATCCGAAACCATAGTATTGGAAGAGATCTAATAACGCGTTGCTAGCCATCCCGGTAAAATGTTTGATACATGTTTCATGGAACATATACTTTCTAAATAATATATCTCAAAACTCCCAGTTACGTTGCTAACAAAAAGAACATTATGTATGCAGCAATCAAACATTGGAATTCTCTATCGTCTTCATACAAGCAACTAACATCTAGACAAATTTAGGTTTGAAATGGAATTACGAAGCCATTTAATAAACACCGAGTAATTTGTATGTTTTTTCTTGATTTTTTAAATTTATTTTATTGTATTTGTATTATCTCATTATCTCTTACATGTATTTTTGTCCTATTCAAGCCCATATGGCATCATTGTTTATTGTTATTAGTTGATAGTGGCCCATGTCAACTAGTCAGAGTGGCCTATTTCCATGGTCCAAACCAGATAAATGAAACGTTTTCACACCTCGAGTTTGTTCACACCTCCATCTCTTTAAATGCCTGCATTTGGATCTTTCCGTCAGATCAAGTGTGGACACTGATGAAGGACAAGTGATTTGTTCGAAACATGTGTGTTTTGCTAATTTACAGTGGAAGAAGAAAACTATTCTGTACTTCAAACCTGATAAAGTTGTATTTTCACCGTTACAATCCCTTTGTTAATGTTGCTTTTTCTCTTGTATTTGTATCTTTGTCTGGTTAAATAAGCCAAATGTATTTATCATAAACAAGTAAACAGTTTAAATTTTGCTAAAGGTTTCCTAAGTGAAACTTTAAAATATTATCTTACCAAATCAAGAATAAAAATCGGGGGTCACCGCACAAAGTTTGGTACCAGAGAAACAAATTGACGATCATTTACCGATAATTTAGACTCAAAATGGTAGCGATCTCTGTGGTACTCGATCGGGAATATAAAAACTTTCTCACTCGAACAGCTTTAAAATGAACCATCAGAAAAGTATGGAAAGCAATTGACAGTCCAGATACCTGTCCCATAGGAGCATTGTACCTTGACGTAACCATAAGACGTAACCATAATCTCAACATACTAAACTTCTTAAGGTCGAAGCGTCCGCATATACTTCGATTTATGAATTTAAACTTAAAACAAAAGTAAGCGTCCACAAATATACCTTAACTTGTCAGTGCACTTGTTTCAAGTTTTTAGTTTATTGTATTCAGAAGTGTTAGAATTGATCTATGAATAATATTTTAAATTCGATTATTAAGCGATTCATAAATTTATAAAATGCCGAAAACGCATAATTCTCACGTTTACATCTTTGCGTTGGTTGGTTTATTTTCCATGATTAATATTATGCTTGGCCAATATGTCTTTATTTTTGTCTTTTCGGCACCAGTAGATTAATTTTGCTCAAAGATACAAAACATTGACACCTGTTTTTGAATGCTTTGTTGAAGTGTATTGTATTCTGCAGTATTTTCATGACACAGTGTATTGTATTTGTCATCATTTAAGACACTTATTTTTTCTGTGGAATAAAGTTTTGCACAATCCAAGTAAATGTAATGGCATGTTATTGATGTCCACATATACTTACGCTTAAATGCCTTCGGTTTAGGACGGTCAGTGATTTTTTTCGTTTATTACATGTTTGTGTTGGTTTCATCCATATCACAAACTGGTTATGTTCACTTCCCCGGTTGTATGATACTATTAATTGGTTGATATCAATTTGTAAGTTATTAGTATCCTGGAACTGCCTTCATTTCTCACACATATGAGTGGTTTCATTCTTAAAGGTGGAGAATTCAAAGCCTGTATGGGAAGTGCAATGTTCTCTCATGAAAGTGCAATCATGGGCCCTAATATTTGCCCATGCTGAAAGAACCTGTAATTCTAATCAGTACCGGTTTCATTAGTAACCGGAATTCATGGTTACGCAAACCATCGCCACACGCTCACTCTATACAGAAGAACAGCAAAGGATGAATATGATTTCAACCAATCAACGAGCAGAGCTCATTTAATCATCCAATTGCATACATTGTCTATAAGTCGACATGCATCTCCTATCTCTATGGAAGTGCTGTTTTAACTCGGTTAATAGACATCAAAACAGGTCCAATGATCAGTATCATTCAACGTATTAAAATAAATTATTTACCAGATCCAAGGAGCAAATAGAAAATGACAAGAGCAATAAGGTTATCTTGAAAGTACACTAATTGTTGGTGTTATGATCATGGCATTCAGAAAAAGAGATGGCCCCATATGGCTCTAACGTTTTGAATGCACGCACATATTGTAATGCAATCCGTTGCTGCAATCTTATATTTTGAAAAAGTCCACAGACAGTGTTGTAGTCCAACTAGTCATAGTAAACTTTCCTGCAAGTGTATTAATTTTCTTGCATGCCAAAGGAAAGAGTGTAAAGTAATGTGCCTTTTTTATTGCAAGGCTGGAGCTCGGACACTTTGAACCAGGACGGGTCGAGTTACACAGAATCCACACGTTTTCTTTACAATTAGCTTAGCGTGGGTACTGCGAATGATAATTTTATGTCAGTTAGCAGTAAGTATAGTTTTAACAGTTGTAGGGAGATTAAATGTATTTTACATTAAGCAAAATTAAGCAAAAATGTACAATCAATTTCCAGTAATAACTATGTCTGAGCATCGGCCTCTAAGGCGGACACGCTACTGATACATAAAATAAAGACGTTGTCAAAAGGCATTCTTGCAAACACGGTACATTAAATTACATATTACACAAAACCAGTTTGATGCAGCGAAGCACGACCACGTTTTTAAGAACGTGTTGAATAAATAAAGACTTGAGGGGAATGTTGAAAAAATTGCCTGGTAGGCGGCCACAGGTGCCTGGAGTTGCCAGTGTATACATAGAGAGAAGATGTATACTTCACTGGAACTCCAGGCACCTGTGCTGTAGGCTAAGGATAAAATTCTGTTCACTGAATAAACCCAGTGCCGCACACTAAAGAAGTATTATTTAACTATCTAATTCTATCGCCTTTGCAGTTCGTACAGAATGTCACGACCGGTTTGATAAGATTGAACAGATGTTCACGAAAATGGTGTATAAACTGGTCATATGATCTGACACCTCGTAAGGTAGCACGTTTGCTTCTAACAATCGTTTTGTCTTTTTACAGTGTTTGACTAGCCGTCCCCCTGCCTATCTATTAGTTGCCTACTTTGCACCATATGATCTACCAATTGCTATCTCGCACAAATGAGGAATTGTATCTGCACTGAAGACGTAGACCGGGGCGGTTATAATCCGGTCATTAAAATATGGGTTCTACATTGTGGGACCCAAAACTCAGTCTTCCATCAACACTGAAGGTCTCTCTTTCATCCAGATTTTACCGTGCAAAGTTTTGCAGAAGCTGATTTCGCCGTCCACTTTTTCAATTATGTAACTGTTATCTGATTCTTCCGTGTGGCTGGCAATGGGCTCGGAATGCCATTCACCCGAACAGTCCTTCGTTTTCACACAAATTGTGTTCTTACCCGGAGGCGTTTGGACTGTGACGTAGTTACCACTCGCAATCACGTGACTCTGGGGTTCGTGACTATCGTCGCTGCAACTGATAATTATTTGTATAGGTTCTCCCGTCCCGTTAGCGATGTTTGTTGTATGGCTGTTTCCCATGGTCCTCTCGGTTCGGATTCAGTCCTACGAACAAAGCAAAACGCAATGAATTATGTTGGTAGAGGGCGATAAAGATACAAATCTCCTCAAGCGCCCCGATCTCTTTGGGAACATTTAAAACGCCCCCAGGAGAAGCAAGCTTCAGTTCACCTTTTTTGTAACTTGCCGTGTTTGTCGAGTTCTATTGACAATACACCAGGTGGATAATTTGAAATTCTCAAAGCTAAACATCAGCTTTTTAATATGCAAAGTTTCTTAATTGTGTAAACTTCACTGCTAAAATACCACTGCGCGTTTTACATATACGTCATTCTTCTAACTTTTATTTTCCCATGACTTTGAATGGCAGGATTAGGTAAATGCGTTTATATACTCTGAATTGTGAAGAGTAAAGAAAAATAAGAAGTCATCCAGCTCTTTTTGCAATCATCGGTTTGCATATTGCACATTTGCGCATATAATTAAATGTCCTTAATTTGAAAATTTACCAATAATAAGAGCACCTACGTTGAACTCAAATTGTCATATTGTGAGAGGGGTACCGTGATGTCGGTGTGTTCATTGTATAGGGCGCTTTAAATAAAATTCTTTGTTTGCCGTCCACGTGCTGATAGGTTTTCAGAGAAAATTAAGAAAACAAACACAATGTTAACACTGTTACAAATAAATACATTATATTTCCTAAAGAAACGGAATATAAATTGTGCCTATGTTTATAACTTGTGTTTTTTGTCTGTGTTTGTTTTTTTCCTGGCTGGGTGGTAGGTTTTTAAAAAATCAAAGGACGATAAACAAAGAATTTTCTTTAAATGGCCTAACCGAAGACGTCTGGCACACACCCTGCATGCTTTAATACCCGTTCTTTGAATCAAGACGGGGAAATTGTTGCTGTTTTCAAATGTGTTAAGAGAACGTGGGCGATGTCTTGTGTAAATTGTGTGACCAATTTTCAAACAGGAACAAATTTTTGTGTGGGTAGTAAAGATAAAGGGACTTCACTTTTTTCTGAATAGGGTGTCTCGGTAAGAATATTCTCGTAGAGTTAGGTTTAGAGAATCTTAACGGCTGATGTATAAGATTAGTGATAATTCGAAACTCGCTCATGTCAAAACAATCCAGCGCGACTGGTATCCATACCGACAAAGTGACCTGCGGGATACGTGTATAGGTACGTCTGTTCCTCAGATAATTGAATTACGGTGACACGGCATAAGTGTGGGAGGAAAGACAAACGCTGGCACAAGGACTGGCTGTAGTATCACGTGGCATTGTGTACTACCTAATTGTTCGGTAAAATTATACGGTATAAGCCACAACAATTCGTTGTCTGCGGTCGTTAATGGGTGTCAGCGTTTGTTCATACAGCGCGTACAATCTTTGCACAAGCGGACGTCTTTACAGAGACCATTACTGGTGTTGCTGTTTTTTGTGTTCGTACTGTCAAACGTGATCCGCACGACTACTGAACTCTTTCCGAGTCAGGACAAAGTGGGGCCCCGCCTATTGCCCGATTTAGGCAGGGGACACAAATTTTATCTCTTCCGAAGTTCCTGCAAAATTGGCGTTAATTGTCGGACACCTTTGAAATCGTAGTGCGTGTACATGTAGAAAGAAAGAGTTCTCCGGCCTACAGTTTATAAGGCACGCAAAAGAAACGCAGTTTTCATATTTTCTATGTCAAGCAATATGACAACTTCAAGGCGACACAGCTCTCGTTACACTTACCAGCCAAGTCCAGGATATCTGCAGATCTGCTGGCGTTCCAAGACTATCAGAGCTGCAGAGAGTACGGTTACAAATACCGTTGCTACAGCCAAATTTTCGAACACCACTCACAGCCCACAAGCAAGGTCTTCGTCAGCTGTATTAAGTTCGGCCAAGATAGGGATTATCGAGAGTGCCCGAATATTTTTTTGGTTTTGTTTCCTTGTTTAATATGCATGGCGGATATCATTATGTAGTCAGATTGTTCGTAATGTCACGTGGGTGCACAACTGTAAAAGTTAGACGTTGCTTGATTTCACTGTGTGCAGGATATGCCGCCCACTCGAGCAAAGAAAGCACAGACTAGACAGTGGTGTTTGTACAGAAATGAGTTCCGTGTACCGTACAATACATGTTTTGTGACATGTATACAGTGACCTGAGCTTCGATTTGTTAAAGTAGGAAGCATAACAAAGTGGGTCAGCGTGGGGGTCAAAGCTTTCAAAGTGGACTCTTAAACAGTTCCCAATGGTTCCGCGTTAGTCGAGTAGTATAATCTGTGTATGCTTCAGTCAGGCACTTAATTATCGGACACTGATAGCATATTTTAAGTGACGGTTAGGTTTTTACCGATAAGAAACAGGGCGTACTTGTAGAATTGTTAAAGGGACATAAGCTTTAACTTCTGGCAAGTTTTTCAGTATTCTGCTTCATATCAACTACCGTGTCTAACCCTAATCCGTTTGTCATGCTGAAATTTCGAGTATTCCTTTTGTCAACACGGCTTATATGTTTGTAGTGATCATTGTTTATTGTCTACAAATGAATTCCAGTCCGGACTTGAATACAATTTTCAACAATAACAATGTAGATTGTACTCATATAGGTTGTGTTGATATGCTAAATACTTGGCATTAAATTACATTTTAGGGATTCAATGCAAAAAGTGCAGGAAAACCACAAAACAAAAGTTCTGAAAAAAATAGCCAAAAGATACAGCTTATGGAGCTTTAAGGTAATATGCGTCCCGAAAGTGAAAGACTTAAAATTTCGCTCAAATTTTCCTCGATGAACGTTCAAACATTTTCTTCCCAAATCACGAATAAAATTTTCTAATTTTGAAAAACTACTACGATGAAAATATTCTTATTCCAACAGCTTAAAAATGAGATCCACAGATGGTTGATCGGTAACGAATTGTAAAAATATGAGAGTTCGAGTAGTTTTCCCCGAGGCACATTCTACCTTAAGCATTCGTACTCGACACATATACCAACATCACACTTGTTGAACGACCCCGCTCTCGCTCTAAAGTACATTCTGTCCCTTCAATACCAGCATACCTTCTTACCAAATGCAAATTTTGTAAATGTGGATTTGCGGGATCATGTCTG
Source organism: Ptychodera flava (assembly GCA_001465055.1). Lineage (NCBI taxonomy): Eukaryota > Metazoa > Hemichordata > Enteropneusta > Ptychoderidae > Ptychodera > Ptychodera flava. Next base: position 189,817 of record LD346952.1, on the reverse strand, counting down.
AACTGTATTAAAGTGATTGTAACCACACCGATCGTGTTTACCGATTCTGTCGTGTCAGTTCAAAACCATTCGAGCAAGGAATGCCAGATGGGAAAGCCTTGTTAGTGCTCGTTTATTTGTAATTTCCAAGTGCGACAGCTATAGTTCGGTGACGTTGCATGATGTATTGACGTCGTGAAAGAAACGTAACCATGCCGCCATGACAAACACACACAGTTGACCATACTTCAAACATGCGTGAATCTGAGTCCATTTGAATTGGTTGCAAAACGCGGAAGTGAGTAAAATATCAGGTCAAGGCAGGGTCATCACGATCACATTACTTCGTCTGCGGCCTGAAATATCACGTTTATTAGCATAAGTCAGTGCTGTAAACTACGGGGGCAGGGAGGAAGCCCCCCCCCCCCCCGACCGAATTTTTCACACTGTCAACATGTAAATTATATTACCAATATCCCAGCTAAGCTAGATTCTGTCCCTCTTGACAACTTGGCCCGGCCACGGCCCTGTAAGTGCAGTAGAGTTCAATTCCCATTGTTACTATTTGGCAAGGTTTAGATGCGTCGTTTAACCATACGTCATCTCGTTAATATAATTAAAGACTGAGAGAGGGCTTGGTACAACAATTGTAAGATTTGAACTATCGACTAAACATATATGTAGGTATGTTAATTCACTATATTTCACACATCTTTATTGTATAATCAAGATTCAAAATATAACACGATTGTACATTGATAGAGTACAAATGCTATGTACATTAATGACGATTTATAAAAATATATAGGTATGTTTCGTTTTGAATAATAACTAGATTTAATCCATCGCTAAGTCTGTACAACTTCTCGTCTATTCCAAAATGTGGCTTGCATTTTTTTTGGAGTTTTGTTTGCCCAAAGTAATTTATCGCACCCTTACGTATACATAAATTTGTCGTTTTGCTGTTATCTTGTCGATTTACTGCAATCGGAACTTTGAAAACACATAGAAAGGGAGGTGCATAAAGCATACCTTTAACCGCTGAATATGTGAAGAAAGCGACGATGTACTTCTGTTTCCCTAGTAAACAGTTTTAAGTCGAACTTAATGACATTTGTTTATCGTCGCTGTAGTTTCCAAAGGTTGTAAGTGAAACACAGAAGTAATAAAAATCGCATGTTAAGATTAACGCTCCGCTGGCTTAAACATTTTGCGTATTTTCCATTATTTATTGGTTTTGAGGGTTTTCGTTCCACTTCCGTAGTTGGAATGACTGGTGATCAGTTTTCAATAGAGCCTGTGAATATAAGTAATGTCCAACTTATCGTTAACAATCATAACTTTACTTTACTTCGGATTATAATTCATTTGTCAGTAATAACGTTAGATATGTAAAAAATGTGTTGTATTGTCCAGGCTTACACATGGCATTCCAGCATACAACGCACTGTGTTGGCAAGACTTCTAGTATAATACTTCGTATTTTGGCACACTTTAGAGAAGAGAAGAAAAATATGTCTGTTTTGTAGAACCAAACTGATGGTAATATTATAGTAAAAAAAGTAACAGCTATTTTCCAGTTAATTCTGCGCATGCGGTTTCCAAATCTACCATCATCACTCTCATTATTTCAACTTGAAAGATTGCTGAATGACAAATAGTTCATCAAAACTTTTAAAAAGTCGTCAACTAATCGGTAATATTACTAAATAATTAAACTTTTGTCGTTCTATCGTTTCCCATCAGATATAAGCTACAAGTAAAACATAAACAAAACAAAATAACGAGTTATTTTTGAATTTTAGTTCAACGTAGAATTCCCGTAACGCAAACTTCCTATTTCGGTAAAGCAATAAACTGGTTGATCTTTGAATTGTGAAAACAAAGGGTAAATGTAAATCCATATGTTGAACTTGCATACAGCACAAATTCCAACTTCAATACCTTTCCCTCTTGACACCCTTTGATAGTTTGTTTAGAAAGTATTTATCAGCATGTTCCGTTATACATTGTTGATCAGTTTCTCTGTTTACATATTCCTTTAGCCGAATTGTTTTGAAACATGTAAAATCGTCTTTCCTATTTTGAGTTCTGATTACTTAACAAAGAGAAGAAAATCCCGCGTGGTTCAATCACACATTATGTGTGTAACCGTAGCGGGCGCCCTTCACCCTGATCTATGTATCAATGTGCGTTTCAATGCACTTATATGATGGTCTTTTTAGTTAAATGACTAATATTTTTTTTCAGACAAGTTGCATTGTAATTTTGACACATTCACAGTTATGTAGATGTGTTTAATTTGCCTCTTTGTTGGAATCAGTTTATCTTTTTTTATAAAAAATGTGCGTTTTATTGAGCTTCCCTTTGCAAGTATTAGACAAGGGTACAGGTGCGTGACTTTTTACCGACTAGATCGACCAGTGCGTCCATATTTTCTTCCTTTAGAGCCGATGCAAGCACATCCTTGGCCGCCTTTGTGTCATCGCCGAACTTTCGTTGCCAGAGAAGGAGCATGTGATATACCCGGTCCTGTACATCACTGTGTGCGTAGGTCAGTCGATGAATTTCAAACTCTTCGACGCCGAGACTCCTTGCCAGAGGTTTCCACCTACTTGATTGTATCTTCTGTGACAGCGCCTTGTAGGCTTGATGCATAACGGGCTCCGACCCTGAAAAACGTGTAATAAGTGAAACAAGTTCAAGAACGACGACGGCTCTGATGAACTTACCTACGTAACCAAACAACCCGTAGACTTCTGATAGTACCTACATATCGTAAACGCTGCGAACGCTGATACTAATATCGGAATATAGCTCTGAAATTCCGTCCATTCACCTTACTCTTGACCTTCACTCGACCATATGGGCAATGGAGGTAGTACTGAAGTTGCACCCAAAATCTAGCCGCCACAATTTTCACAGACTACAATTTCCCATCATGATGTTCATAAATTTAGCGCATAGTTTCAAAAGCTGCGCATGATGTGACTGCCACAAGTAGATGCAATTAAGGAGGTATTGTCGTGGCCGAGGACACACTGAAAAACAGAAAAAATTTACCTTTTCCGAATGAAACCATTAACCGATACCATCTCAAACTATTGCACAAACAGTATATTGCAGCAACAGTATCGGATGGGAGTTGTCTTATAGTAACTAAACCAAAATTTTCAGTTCCTTGCCTCAAACAACTTATTCAGCGCACATCACAAACACTGCAAAGGCAGCATACAGGTCAATTGAATGTTTAAGCGTTTTGTGTTGCAGATTTTGCAGCAATAAAACGAAAATAACAGAAGAAGTGAATTGCCTGCGATGATCAAAATCGGTTACGTATGTCCGCGTCGAATCATTTAAATATTTGATTTGTCAGGTTTCTAGTACCCAGAGAAAATTTCCCATCAACAACAGGGACCTGTAAGAATATCAAGATATTACCTTTTTGATGACATATTTGATATTTCAAAAAAGTACTGTATTTATTTGTCAATGGTCTCCTCTCTCTGTACTCAATACTTTGATCGGACCCCTGATCACATGACCACACTGCTGCTGTTAGCCCATAAATGCTGCCTAAATTAAATGAGCTATCGTATTGAGTAATAGGGTATTGAATCAGTCGGTCAACATATCGCGATAACCTGATGACCTGAAAGAACGACATAGGTCATTATTATAACTCGCGAGATGCTGACTGACTGATTTCTTCCCCTGATGACGTCAATGCAGTATAGCGCCATGAGGCGGCGTTTATGGACAAACAGCAGTGTGTGATCAAGTACTCATCACAGGTTGAGAAGAGGAGACCCTTGATAGAAAATAAAATCTTTATTGGAGATATCACACAAATGGATCGATAGCTGAACTTCCTGCATTTCCCTGTGGTTACATCATCCTGCGTACAACACTCTAGTTTAACTTCGCTTCTAAAAGAACTGCATATAAAATCATACTTGAAAGACATGTATTCATGTGTTACAGAGGGCTTCACCTCTAACAAAGTTTTAATGTAGAGTATTCTGAGCTAGAATATGTTACACTTGAAAGGGAAACATACCAGTGTCACCCTCATTCTGTGACTCCTCGGGTAATTTCTGAAAGAGAAAAAAAGAATTACCACAAAATTCTGTTCAAAACCGAATCGTGGATACCTGTCTCAATGATGGCGCATTCGACGCGTTAATTTGGAGTTAATATAATTGTCGATTTCATCATGCTATGAAAAGAAGACTATAACAAGAGGGTTTTCTCTGTTGTAAGTTTGGCATTACAATCTTCATGTCAGAAGTGGTTACAAGAATACCGAAATGAAATTTGTACATACAATATCATTGCCACATAAAAAGAGCGAGAAAGTTTCCTTCTCATCCGTTATATAGTGTCCTGGTTCGAAATTATACTTCTGAAGAGGGCTGACATGAAAACAGTGTTTTCAACAAAGGAAAAAAATTACCTCAGAAATCTTAAACGGAAGTTTAATGCGTTCATTGCCGAGCCGAATCTTTACGACACCATCCTTCTTACCGTCTGCTGGATTCTCATTGGTCTCGGCGTAAGTCACTAAATAATTGCTTTTGTTGGAGTAGAAAGTTACTGACTTCGAAGCGACCAGTTTACAACCCTTCCCGGAACATAGGGAGACTTTGTCGCCATTTCTGATCACAACGTCCTTGCTGTATGTGGCGGCAGCATCGTATCGTGGTTCGTACCCGTTGTCCTTCCAGAACTGAAGAAAGTTAGCCGTGCTCCTCCTGTCGACGATGTCTATCACCAGGGCCTTCGGGTCCTCGACATGCTGCACCAAGATTACTTTGGCTAGCCGTTCTCCTCGTCTCAGGGGCCGGTATTTCTTCGATATTGAATTCTTTGACTGGTCTGTCCATAGACCTGTCGTGTATGACACTGTCACGCCATAGCTGTCAAGAAATTCACGACAAGGTGATGATCATAACTCGAGTAAGTTCTTTCGGCCATACGTTTTGTTGTTTTGCATCTCATATCAGACTGATTGTTGGGTCCTCAAGAGTTTTGTAACCAGCCAATGTAAAACATTGTGGCTGGATATGAAAGAAAGGGATTTATTACACATTTAGTTGGCTTTTTTAAGAACAACAAACATATTAATGTATACCCAGCTCACCTTCGCAACTTATTCGCTGTACATCGGATTTCTGTGTCATCGTATTCATGAGGAACTTCGTCAGTGACGTCAATCCAGGTGTTTGCGAAATCGTTGCTCGTATAGACGACTAGATTTGGTTTAAGATCGACGGCTTTTCCCCCAGCCTTTGTCAAGGCCATCTTGTACCCCAGTGGATGGGGTAACCTCATCACCGCCGGTTTCTCCAAACTAACGTCACGGTCCGGTTTGTTGAGCAGAATGAATTCGAAGGCCTGTATCCCCAACGAGGAATTGGTAGGCTCAAAATGCTTTTCAAATATCTGTAAAAAAAGCATCACAGAATGGCGATTTAATTATCACTTTCCTGTTTCCATCAAGTTGGAGGAAACATTATGGGTTATCAAATCATTAGCTTTCATCGTAGATAAACGGGAAAAACCATACAAACCAAAAACGATAGAATAAGTGACAATTTACATCTATATTGCATAATCGGAGAAGAGGAATAGCCACACTGAAGATATCCAACGCATTGTCAAAAAGTTCATACATGCTTATCGGTCGCCGTAGTGTGCATCGCACGAACTTTGGCCCCTTAGCATCACTATGTAAACAGTGTTGTTGTGTTTAAATTGCTATACACGAAAGAAGTCTTGCAAAAACGTCGGTTTCAAACTCTTATAGCTTCGGAAATATTTTGCATCTTAATACTTCCCGCACACACAAGTTGCAGGTACTTTCGCCATGTTTGAATGATGGTGTCAACTTATTAATACAGCTCATCCGCAGAATACTTTGTGGCTAAGTTCTTACCCGCATGGACAACTTGACGTCGTGTGTCAGAGATCCTGGAGGTATTTCAAAGCAAGGCAGCAAGCTGCGGCCTTCCCTGAACTTCATGCCCTGTTTGTCGACATTCACAGTGTGAGCCCTGGGTCGAGACACTACAGCAAACACTGATAAAGTTTGTATTTTCACCGTCAAGCACTTTTTATCCTAAAGGAGGAAACAGATAATTGTAAGTTTTGGCTAAAAATGAGCATCATCTAGAATCATACTTTTTCAGGAGAACTTTACACTAAAGACTGATGCCTTATGACAGGCGATGTCAAGGCACTGTGTGGACTTACCGACAATGGTGAATATCAGCGAGTTCAATAACTGGAATTGGAAATTGGTTTCTTATGAAGCACATATTTACTTGAGTGTACGCAGTGACATACACTTGTAATCGTCTACAGTAATCCGTAAAGGTCGAATTGAATTTTAAACAAAATGCAAGAAAGCAATAAAAATTTAATTAAAAAGTAAATTACCAACAGGGCTTCATCAACTAAAATTACGTCAGTTTATGGAAGAAATAAGCTATTGCCCACAACAACTTTAAAATTACTAAACTGAAGCTAGTACTCCTATAATTATCACTCTACAACGTTCCGCAAGGAAACAGTGTAAAAGCAAAAACTACCTCCTGTGTCTTAACGTCCTTCCATTCACCGCCCTCGTTCTTCAAAACGGCAAACTGCACATCGTTCTGAGCTGATCGAATGACAAATCCGAGGGTCAAAGGTTTGTCAAATGTCGCTGAATGAGGAGAGATATCGATGACGTCAGACACCAATTCCTCGAAGCCTTTCACAATGGGATGCAAGGACGTGTCCCTCACGATTTCTGCTTTCAGTCGGACATGTTTTCGTGTCGCATAGGGAGGAACGTCTAGAAAGAAATTTGACGGCAACATCTTTCTATATTTCTGTAAAACGGGACGAAAAGGAATATTATCGATGTCAATTAAAAATGTTTTGTTTACTCAGTATTTCAACTGAAGTAGTATTGCAGTGCAATAGTAATAACTGGAAGTACATTAAAGACAGACAGACAGACAGACAGACAGACAGACAAGCAATCACCCCTGTCTCCCTACATACATACATACATACATACATACATACATACATACATACATACATACATACATACATACATGCATGCATACATACATACATACATACATACATACATACATACATACATACATACATACATACATACATACATACACACATATACAATTATTGCATTACTAAACATGACACTACATACATATACAAATACCGATTGAAAAATATATACATACATGATACATCTATACATACATGATACATAAATAGATCTCATGACTTAGAGGAAAGGGCGAGATGGATTTGGGACAGAGCGGGTGGAGAGGAACAAAGGTTAACTCTTCAATCTAGTAAGTCGATGCATATAAACAGAGCATACCATACACATGTATGCCTACTTGTCTTACCTTTTTGTCCGAAATCACGTTTATGACACTAGCTTCTTCTACATCCTCAGGTTCAGCTTCATCGCTCTCTGTTTTAAGAGTATAGCAAATGTTCGTTTAGCTGACTGAATCGAAGAAGTCTCATAAGAAATCATTTATGTAGTTTTTTCAGACAGTAAAGTATACCTATTTGAAGAAAATACCACAAACAGACAGATATACGAATGCAGCAAGTATGGCAGATTGACTAATAAATGTCTATAGCAATTAGCATGTATCTACAGGTACGCATATACACAGTAAGTGAGGCTACCCACAATGCTCCATGATCTGTACACACGGAGATCACTCACTGAATTGAAGCAAATTTCTCCTGTACACAGATATAATCGGTCCATATTTCGAAATTCTGGCAACATAGTTCTGATAATCATGATTTTCTGATTTCTCACTATGAATAATGAGAAGATCAACCCCTTTTCCGCGGAGATAGCAATTTTGTAATTTTGTCGACATAGATTTTGACAGCGTTACCTAATATTTTCAAGGAAACTAAGGGAATAAGTTGCATCTGTGTTGGCAAAAAGAAAGGGTATTGGTTTTTTTATTGTTCGTAACAAAGAAAATTTGCATGTCTGACAGGTGGTATGATGAGACCATCTTAGCTGCTGATAACTTTATCTTGATAGTGTGCAATTTTTGGCACCTCCAAACATCAACTTCTCATTCAATTTACTCTTGAATTGTAAACATAATCAATAATTTTGGAACATAGTCTTGACAAATAATCCTGAACTGAAATTGTAAGTTAAAAATTGTTAAGAAACTGATAAAATTGAAAAAGCCTTTAGCAAAAAATGTCTTAGTGAACAAATCAAGGGGAATTGTGGGTAGCCTCACTTACTGAGATATACACATACACGCCAGAGAAGAACGCGAGAAAGCAAAAACAAGAAGTAGACTGAGATAAATATGGTGGGGGCGCTACACAGACAGACACTGGGAAAGGGAATGCCAGCAAAACCGGTGCAAAAATAGACGAGGCTATTATTATATCTATATTTTGTCGAACTGTTACCTGAGGATGACCACTGGTCCTCCTGAACACCAATGGTAACAGACTTGATACTTGGGGGCACAACAGTGACTTCATTCCTACTAACATCAAGGACATTCAGATCTTTGAACTTGGCAAGAGGCTTCATCGCGTCATTTGTAAGCTTGTTGTCGTTCAGTCGTACCACCTTCAGATGTGATAAGTCAGAGATTTCTTCGGGGATCGCCTCTAATTTGTTGTGTTCCAGGGACAGTTCTTGAAGACCGTGAAGGCGGGTGAGCGATTTTGGAAAGACTTCAAAGCTGTTGTAGCCAAGTGATAGCTCGCGTAACTTTTGAAGCTGTCCGATCTCTTCGGGTAGGGTTTCAAGCGCATTGTTATTGAAATCACACTTCACCAATTGCTTCAAATCGCCTGGAATAAAATAAGTCATGATCATAGGTCAAACTAGATAAAATTCTCGAATATACGCCAATGATGTGGAAAGATACATACCTGGTGAACTAATATTGTTTATGCTCTGTTCATTCATTTCATTATATTAAATCCCGCCTGGGGGACAGATGTTCGGGCTATATCAATTCTATTCTTATCTACCACTTGCGGGGTTTATTTTAAAGCTCTTGGTGAAAAAACTTTCACCTTCTTAGTTTTTCAGAAAAAATTCTCTGTAGAGTTCACGGCTGGCCCATGCTAGTAAAAAGAACAACCCCCTATCGAAACAATATAAATTATCGTTAATTGTATCGTTTCTATAGCGATTGAGGGCCTGCCTGATGATAGTTTACCGTCCATCTAAACCGTGTAAATAAATCTTTAATTTTATCCTTTCTATGGTGAAGAGGCAGAATGATGTATGATGATAGCCCAGTCGCCCGGGGAGTGAACTGTACTGCTTGCGGTGAGAATAACAGTAACACTGATACAATCAAGTATACCCGAGTACTTGTGTCTTACCTATGCTCGGAGGCACAGAAGTCATCTCATTGCCTTGCATGTGTAGTTCAGTTAGGTTCCTCAGGGAGGGTACGGGCTCCGGCATATGTTGGAATTTGCAATTAGACAGATAGATAACCTTAAGGGAACTCAAGTTCGCCGTTTCCGAGGACATGCTTCTCAGCTCGTTGCCGTCAACGTTGAGGTTGATAAGCTGTCCCAAGTCGCCTAGTGAGGGCGGGATTGCTTCCAGGGCGTTATCGTACATGGACAAGAATTTCAGATTGGACAGCCTGCCGATCTCGTGGGGGAGACTCGTAAGGTTGTTTTCGTTGAGATAAAGATATAGCAAAGCACGTAAGTTGCATGCTTCTGCTGGAATTTCATCTAGGTCATTATTGGATAAGTCCAACATTTGCAGTGCGTTCAATTGGTCTATCTCTGGAGGCACTCTCTTTAGCTTGTTCTCGTTGATGTAGAGGGATTCTAACGAACGTAATTGACAAACTTCGGGCGGCAACACTTCCATCTCGTTGTTCGACAAATCTAGCGTCTCTAGTTTGTCCAGCTGTCCAATTTCTGATGGCACCGTCGTCAGGTTGTTGCTTCCGATGTTCAACTTCTTCAAGCGATGCAGGTTGCCAAGCGACGCAGGAACATCGGAAAGATTGTTGTTTGATGCGTCGAGTTCCTCCAGGTTGTTCAGGTCTTCGATGTCGTCTTCCCGAATGCTGGAGATGCTATTGCCAGAAATGGCGAAGCGCCTCAACGACTTCAGATCAAGTTCAGGAGGTATGTCCGTGAACTCATTGCCGGATATGTCCAATGTTTCAAGGTAAGGGTGATCTTGGGATAATGACCTTGGAAGACTTGAGAGTTGGTTGTTTCGCAGATCGAGACTCTTAAGTTGCTTGAACTGGCCTAGTTCTGCCGGTAACTCGGTCAAACCCTGACCGCTGAGGTCTAGTTTCTCAGAATCAAGAGAGTATTCTTCTGTGAGTGATTCAGCCATGATGCGATATCTGCGGAGAAGCCATGGAATATAAAACGAAAAATGAACAAACTAACAAACTATGATTGCGTGGAACTGAATAGATAACTCCATAATACACACAGAAAA
>LD346952.1:111675-153532 GCA_001465055.1 Ptychodera flava | reverse complement strand
ACTGTCTCTTAAGATATGACATTGCTCTACATACTGTTCCTCAATTTAAGAATGGAAAATAGAACTGCACACCCAGAATCCTCAGTGTATATTAACAATTTCACTTGTATATATATTTATATCTAACTTAAAAAGTAGAATGTAACTTGATTTGAGAAAAATTGACTGTTCATATTTTATTGTAAATATTAAAGATTTTGTGAAAAAAAACTCTCTCTCTCTCTCTCTCTCTCTCTCTCTCTCTCTCTCTCTCGCTATAAGGGCTGGACTGGAGCTCTCCACAATGAAGTCTCCCGAACCAAAAATCCAAATTCTGCAGAGTTTAAGTCCAAGACTACTTAACACCGTGTGTTGGTACCAAAACGCTTTCTTTTGAAAATTCCACTGCTACATTAATTAAAATTTGCAAGCAAGGAAGAGTCCTGGAAAGATCCTTTCATTATGTGAATTACGGCACCAAAATACACTATTAGTAGTCAGCCTGACCTTTCACGTGACATTCTAGATTATCTACAATCTTCCAATTAATCGGTCATCAAGGGACAGTGACCTCATCATCACAAAGTTCATGTTCAAAATTTCTCTATTTTCCTTTATACCTCGCAGATTTTCTTTTCGTAGCGATTTCTACCATAAGGTATGAAAATTTGAAGAGGTGACGAAACTAAAATATTATCTCTGTCGGGTTTACTTGCGTGCGTACACGCGCTTAGGCCCTAACTATCCTTGGTAGTTGATAATCATAAGTGGAATTTCCCCGAAACGGACGAATCATCGGTATGGTCTGAAACCAGATTTGAGGAGTAAACATATCGTTTAGCGCTATTTTCCGTTCAATGTCGAATGCAATGCATTGGGAAATCTAAACGGAAGTAACAGGTAAACATTTCACCAGATTGAACACCATTGTTCATGGCCGCGTCCCACTTTCTAATATTTTTGTTCGACATACAATGACAGGGCTATTGTTGATGGTGATCCTCAACAAACAAGGTGATCTCTGGTCGCTATGTTTATTCTGTGTCAATCCCACGCCTTCAATAGAATGTATTAACAGTGCCAGGGGACTCAGTCTGTTGTTCGCCTGTCTTTGTGCTATTCCTCTTCAGTTATTTTTGTCTTCAAGCGATGCTTTGACTCCCAAAATGTCACTAGTATAAAAAAGCAGAGTGCCGAATTGTGATTTATCCTAGTTACATATAAGGCAACCATAACTGCTAACTTTTGTCGAAATTTCTATTATTGTCATTCTGTTCACCAAGTTATGGCATAATATTTCCCTCTTAACCCTTTCACCCCCAGTTCCCTGTATACAGGTCCAAGATCACCATTGATAACAATGGGTTTGGGTGGAACCATGGTGGTGATGTTGAGTATATTAGCCTCGTAAACACAACGTATTCTGTGCAACAGTAGTGCTAGTGTACTATAAAACAAAAATCAATTTGGACAAATATTCTGTTGTCAACAATAGCATCGGGCATGACACAAGTGTCCCCGCATTCACGAGTCAGAAACAATGTGTTTTTGCATAATTTTAGGGAGATCGAATCACCAAGAAACTGTGTTTTAAAGACAGAATGAAAACAATGAAAATAAAAAGCATATATATAGTAATGCCAATGGAGCTATTATAGGGTTCGGGAAATCTTTGTCCAAGGTGAAGCGAATGCAACTATGGTTGACCGTGTGCTGTGATCTTGATCAGAAATAACTCTCCTGTTGGACGGGTAAACACGCATTTGCCACGAACTTGCAACAGTCTGTGGAACATTTTGAACACCATTCACCATTCTGTACCTCCGACGAAATATTGGTCAGATTTACACTTTATTAAGCGTCCGACTTACCTCTACATTATTTTGATAGCGGCTCTCACAGGAGCAACTTAGGAAAAAAAAGAATCAATAAACCAAAAAAGAGCTTACAGGGGAACTTTCGCTTTTTTTCAAGAAAAAAAATTAAAGATGTGCAGACGTTTTTGTTTGTTTGTTTGTTTGTTTGTTTCAGTTGGTGGTGCAGTTGGATATCTTGGTCGTAGAGAATTTAAAACAGTCCTTGTCTACATACACAATGCACTGAATGATGAATAAAGAAGACAAATATTGGAGATGAGGAACTTTCATACATTTGAACGTCAAAATTGAGACTTTTTTCAAATAGTGGCCCATTAAGTCAAGTCCGTCAAGGCAAACTCTTAAGCTTGCCCAGATTAGTAGATGTCCTGTAAATTTTAATCTTAGCTTGTTCCTAGTTTAAATCTTGTCATCCCTACTCTGTTTGAGAGTGTTTAAAAAATCTTGCGGTCGTATAAGAATTGCCATGGGGCGTTGAATGCGAGCAGTTGCAGAAAAAAACATGCAGAGTGGTATAGAGGAACGTGAATCCGTGCGGTGAAAATCCCCGTACAAAACATTCCTGTGTTCATCCAGCAAGAACTCATAGATACTTGGTGCTTTTCACATGTGAAGATTTTTGACTCCATTCTCTCGATGTACGGCGAACGTTGTTTTCTTCATAGCTTCTGAGCAGAAATGATAAAAGGAATGTATTAGACAATGTTCTCTCTCTCTCTCTCTCTCTCTCTCTCTCTCTCTCTCTCTCTCTCTCTCTCTCTCTCTCTCTTCCCGTCCCGTCCTCGCCTTGCTGGGTGAATGGGTAGGAGGAAGAAAATAGCAAACAATGACAAAATTCACAGAGGAATACGATGTATATAAGGGCATGAAATTCGGTAGTTTTTACAGTTCTTAATATAACTAGTTGTTTTCGTTGATTCCGTGCTATTAAGCAAAAATATTCAGCCAGGAGAACCATGTAATTGTGAAGGGGCTGAATTGTAGTTCAAGACTTGACTAGAGTATTGATGAAGGTAGTCGGATTAGGTGATTTTGTTTGATCTCCGCGACATCAAAATGCATTTATGGAGAATACTTGATGACAGTACTTCACCTACTTTGTTGCCCACAAGAGGGTAAACATCTTCTCCCATAGTTACCATGAAGGAGCATACCATTGTCTAGCCCTGCGTATGATGTTGTGTGTTCCCGGTGTTGTACTGCTGTAGCAGGGGGGGGCTGTGCAACGTCGGGAACACACAGCATCGTACGCAAAGCTAACCATTGTCTTAATTTCGATTTCTTCACCGAAGATTGCTGCACATTCCACTACGTAACTTCCCGAGATTTGGACAACAGCACCTGGCGACCTCTTTGACTATTTAAGTGCTATTATATCATAACAGTGTATTGAAATTCTGGCATGGAACGTCAAAAAACGGATTTTTGCTCAAGCTGAGAGCTCGCGCGAATGCCAGCTGTGGTATATCGCCAATATACCACGGTTCTTTTCGCGTCTCGACCAATCAGATCGCTGTATTTGCGCCATCAATATACTGGTATGATATAATAAAATATGACGCACATACTCGATACTTTGTACATTCAAACTTACCTGGCCAGTATGTGACATGTCACTCTAACGCATCGTTGTTCTCCTCGGCTGATTCGGCGCGCCCTCTGTCAAGTTCATCAGCGCTTCCTTTGATTTCGTCCGTTTCCGCTGTAAGGCAAGGTGACAATTTGCAAAACAATGTTAACTTAATACAACCAACGTTCTGTGCTAAAGATATGCGAAGACCACGACAAGGACCACAGTCGAACGGCGGCCGCTCTGTGGCCTAATGCATGCCACACAGTGGCCACCGTGCATAAGGTCACAAGCAACTCTGACCACGACAAATTTACAAGAAGATATGAGATACATTTCCACAGTTATCATAATGATTGCATACTAAATAATTTGACTTTGAAGACTCGAAATAGATCGTGGAAGCGAATTGAGACACCCAGGCTAACATGTCAAGTTAAATGTATCGAAAAGGGACATTTTGAAGAATTCAGTGCGCTGTATTTGAAAAAAATGTGTTGTAGAAGAATGTGAGATGGACTGGCAGGTGAGCGAGTGCAAATTAAGACATAGACAGACAGACAGACAGACAGACAGACAGAAAAACAAGCAAACAAAAGGGAGGAGATGAAGTAAGTGACGGTTCTTACCGGTGTCACTATCACTATGTTCCTCGTCTTGGATATTGTTTAGCAACGAGTCCTTATCCTTGATGCCAACTGTAATGGATTCGACATTCGGCGGTACTTCGGTGATTTCATTGCCAATGACCTCCAGCGTCCTCAGACCGTGTAACTTGGAGACGTGTTCCACAGCGTTGTTGGTCAGTTTGTTGTGATTAAAGGAGAGGTACTTCAAGTTGGACAGTTCGCCAATATGTTCGGGGAGATCTTCCAAATTATTATGGTCAAAGTTGAGCTCTTCAAGGCTGTTAAGTGAAGTTACAGATTGCGGAATCTCGTCGAATTTGTTATGGCTGAGGTCTAGGACGAGCAGCGCCCTCAGCCGTCCGATCTCTTCTGGCAAGGTTTGCAAGTGATTTCCGTGAAGATCACATGTTTTCAATGTCTGAAGATATCCTGCATTGGGAAAAATTATAGCAAGTCTAGAAAGTGACGATAAAACGTTAAACAATAATACATCTGCATCCATGAGAGTGCTAATTCTCAAATTGTATTCCAGGTTGAAAAACTGACATTCATCCAATCTTAGTAAAATCTCAGCCACGTTTCACGTCGCCAAAATAAATGTAATTGTTCGATGAAATATTAAGTGACACTTCAATAAAAGAGATTAAAAACTTATGTATGTGAATGTTCATTTCGAAATTTACAGACCAACATTTTTTGTTATTTTTAGTTCAATAAAGCAAGCACATTTCTGTATTTTCCTTCTTAAAGTATGTTTAATTTAAGAGGCTACAAGTATTGACGTGCCGACACAATGCATCGTGTACACCAAACAATGCACTTTCAACAGGTGCATTTGCAGTCCGCGCTAATATTCGGCTGTCAACGATAAGATCGTACACGACACACATCCTTACAGGCTGAGATGACAAGTTGAACACAAGGAATGCCAACTTGACTTCAAAGTACACAAAGAAACAATATTTTTCAAAATAGAAAAAACCTACCAAATGTTCCTTAAAAAGTTACAGAAATTGAACCTTTAAACCCGATGATTAATTCAGTAGAAATATAGAGATCCATATTTAATTTACTCTAACTGAAAAACATTTCCATACAATGGCAGTGATGGTTAGTAAGGATAAGAATAATTTTAGTACATCAAAACATCCTCTCGTAAAAGTTATGTCGCCAAAGACCGTTGGAACAAAGCTCTATATATACAACTTGAAGGGGAAATTATCGTTGTGTCATTCACCGTGGCTTATCAAGAATCATGGTGTGGGTGTTAAGAGATTCCGTGTGTAGTCACTGGGTATCGACTACCAGATTACCAGTGTTGGGAAAAAACGCAGGCATACTGACAGACATTTTCAGCTTTTATCACTTTGGACTGACAGAAAAACCGACTGACAGACAGGCAGTCTCAGCGACGGACAGACAGTCAGACAGACAGACAGCATCATCTCTACAGTCAATCAACAGGGCGTTCCGATCAGCCTATCGAGTACTACCGCACTGTTGACCGACTGACAGACAGACTGATCGCCAGACTGACTGACACGACCGACCGGCAGACACGCAGACAGACAGATTGACAGACGATCAATTTAAACGATTTTTAAGCAAACTTTTCTGTTAACACTTTGCCACTTTTGTTTATGCAAATATTGTTATCGTGTCATCAATTTGCCTCCTTTATTACTTATGCAAACATTGTTATCCTGTCATCAATTTATGCAAATATTGTTATCCCGGTCTACAGAAATCGAATACTCACCAATACTGGGTGGAACAGAAGTTAAAGCGTTCTCACAGAAGTAAAGTTCTCTTAAGTTGTTAAGGGAGAATATTGCCTCAGGCATGTCTTGCAGTTGACAGTTAGACAAGTGAACTATCTGTAAGGATGCAATGTTCTTAATCTCAACAGGAATCTCTCTCAATTTATTACCATCCATGTTAAGGCTCACCAACTGTTGCATATTGCCTACAGAGGGCGGCATCACTTCTATCAAGTTGCCGTAGACGGATAAGAACTGCAGTTTGGAAAGTCGCTGTATCGCTGAAGGCAGACGTTTCAGCCGATTTTCGTTCATGTACAGGTACTGCAAGTTTCTTATATCAAAGACAGCTGATGGTACTTCGTCGAAGTCATTACTTGACAAGTCTAATATCTTTAATCTTTCCAATTTCTTCAATTCCTCTGGCAGACTTTTAAGAAGATTGCCACTGATATTAAGATCTTCCAGAGTAAGGCAATCACATAAAGCCAGTGGCAAGACATCCATTGAGTTGTTGGATAAATCCAGTACTTTTAATCTGTTTAGTTGTCCGAATTCCGATGGCAGCGTTTTTACGTCGTTGTATTTTATGTACAGGTACACCAATGTACTTAAATTCAAAATTGCCGGCGGGATGTCCACGATTTCGTTATTGGACAAATCCAGGGTGTCAAGTTTTCCCAGGCGACCTATTTCTGTAGGCAGGGTCGCTAGCTTGTTTTCGCGCACAATCAGCGTCTTCAGCTCGCCAAGGTTTGATAGTGACGCGGAAACACCCGAGAGTTCATTTCGTGATAAGTCCAGATCCTCTAGGTTGAACAGGTCGTTGATGTCTTCCCGAATGACGCTGATCCTGTTTTCGGACACCACTAGACGGCTCAGACACTCCGCGTTCAGTTCACGGGGTATTTCGGTGAACTCGTTGCCTGACAAGTCAACCGAACGGAGCACCGGATGATCTTCTGCAAACGAAATCGGTAAACTGGACAGTCGATTATTTCTCAGATCGAGGCTTGTAAGCTTATTAAACTGTCTCAGATCTTCCGGAAGCTCAGTCAGTTGCAGATCACTGATGGCGATTTCTGTCGAATCGATGGCATACGTGTCAGTGAGTGGTGTATCCATTCTGCTAATCTTTCTACAACAAAGTTACACAGACGAAAACATGAAGTTAAAATATGAAAAAAATTACTATTGTTGAAAGTACATCGATTCGTCATTGATAAATGTCAGTCGCCACATGAGTGTTACCAAGCGGTCCGTCTGTTATGGCTTGTGTTCTGTCTGTCTACATACATACATACATACATACATACATACATACATACATACATACATACATACATACATACATACATACATACATACATACATACATACATACATACATATACCGGTAAATGTATATACATATAAAAGGTCTATCTAGATACCTACCTATATACATTCTATACAAGCCTTTCCCTTTGCTTGCTTTCCCTTCATTCGAGGATATTTTTCCGCCATAGAAGAAGGATTAGCTTTTGTTTCTTTTACATACAAATTTTGTCATCTACTTCAAACACCCAACAGAGAACGCAAGACATTTTATTATGTGACTACTCTATGCTGCAGAAATGCACAGAGAAATGCTGAACGAAAAGAGGTCGAGGCCGAGTAATCTAAGGGTCTAGGCTGTCTAGGTTGGAACCCAATCCACGTTGACTATTTCAAAATATTTATGATACTCTTTGCATCCATTGACTGTTCTATTGAACACCCTAAGATAGATTAGACGCAGTAAGTCAGCTAAACCAGGTGTTATGGTGATTGCGTTTTAAAGGCATTGTACTGTTTGTCGGTGTTTGTCCTCAATCCTTGCGATCACAATGCCGCGTTCCGCATGGGAGGTGCATTGAGTGAATGGATCGGACTGCCATGCATTGAACTTTAACCCTAGTTACGAACACACCTGATTGTTGTCAGTGTCAGCATGGAGGTAACTATTACCTCCATGAGCTAAACACCCATCGAAAAAGCCAACTGTCAGACACTGAGCACCATGAAATCCAGGACTTCAGCAGTTTTCGTGAAGTAATACATGTACATTACAGTGTGGAGCTGAAGATAGCCTTAACTCCCCTGACACGCAGTTTTCTCTACTTATACTACCAAAACATTTAAAATACAGAATGACAAGGCTTGGGTTTGCATGTACAGGCTTTCTGCTGCAGTAAATGCAAGAGAGTTGACAACAGAGGGGGGTGTGTTAATTCTGTTTTTGCGGCTAATTCCGAAAAAAATCACCAGTAACAAGAATATGCCGACGCTACGTAAGCGCGCATTGATCACCTAAACTGTAACCTTCAAACATAACCTCTTCGATATGTAACAGCGTCGACTAACAAACGTGTGAGAAAAACCAGCCTAATTATGCTAACTTACCGCTGACATACTAACTTCGCCTCTTGGTTTAAAAACTGTCGGAGTACGTTTCAAGCAACACTCAATTATAAGTCGAGAAAATGAAAGTAATACTCAGTGTACACTTGATCTGCTAAACAGCATTCTTCTTACCCGAACTACTGCAAACACGTCCAGAGTCCTCCACCGTTTCTACTCTACTTGTAGTTTGTACATTGAATTAAATACATCATGTGACCATTTCTGTATTGTTCGTGTGTTATGGAGTCCTTTGATCCCTGCAACGTCGTAACATACAAACACATCCGTATATACTCGCAGCGTTCGTATTCTGCATTCACATTGCATATGACGGATACATGAGTTTAACATGTACATGTACGTAAACACACACTTAAGTAAATTAAATCAGTGCAAACATTAATACATACATAAGCTCCTACCTACCTATCTACCTATACCTACCTGCATACATACACACACATATACATACACACATACACACACACACATACATACATACATACATACATACATACATACATACATACATACATACATACATACATACATACAGACAGACAGACAGACAGACAGACAGACAGACAGACAGACAGACAGACAGACAGACAGACAGACAGACATACATACATACATACGTACGTACATACATACATACATACATACATACATACACTTACTGTACAGTTACAGTGCAAGGTGTATCTCAAATTCACAGGAGACTTGTCAGCTTAGCACAACAGGCTACTACGAAGATAGAACACAGCACTGACGGCAAAGAATACTACGACTATTTGGTTTCATTTCTCATCGATTTGCACTTCACTTCCTAGCTATCGGACAAAAACATGATGTATTTCTAACATCTTGGCTATACAAACACACAATGCCACAACAAATGGGTCATACGCTCACCTCGCGATTTCTTCTTATACGATATTGATTTTATTTCTTTCAAGTCTTTCCATATGAAAAAATCTTTCGTTTGTTTACCAGTTTTCAGCATTTCCATGCAGCATATGAAATCCAATAATGGTATTCACAATGCATAAAAAGTTACGTTTGAGGACAAACAACACACATTGAAACGTGTTGTGAATTTATTGATCTCATAGAAATCGTTTGTGTATGTAGAAAATCCATTTCTATTTTTGGATGTGTTTATCGCGTTTGGAATATTTGTATATCTATGCATCCACAGACTGAACAATGATCCAATTTGTGAGGTTTTATACGCAGCAACACATCAACATTCCTATAGGCCTACACCTACTTAATTTTCGTTCATAGTACGGCTCTTCAATATAATATAGTGACCCTACGTCACAGAACTTGTTTCTTAATATTGTCTAAATGTGACATTTACTGTAAAATTCGGAAATTGCACATAAATGTTACTGCAGATATTACTATTTAAAATTCCTTCATTAACAGTGCATGGCGTTGCATGACGTCATCGTCATGCAATTGTAAAATTCCTTCATTATCAGTGTAAGGTTTGGCTGCCTTCCAGCGCCTTAGCGATAACGAGGCGTTGCATGACGTCATCGTCGTTCCAAAGAATCGAATTTATCATTCACTCGAACATTCTTCCAATGAGCGAATGCGCGATAAAAAGTCTGGTACCATAGTAACCAAAAGTTCTACGCCATGTTCTGATGTTAATTCAAAGTATTTATTTGACGAAGGTGATTGCAAATGCTTCTCTACATATTCCATTTCGTTTCAACATAACCGATGATCAGATCTTCAGACAACAGCACCGGTGGCCCGGTAGAAATTCTTGAAAACTCCAAAAACTCCGATCGGAGAACATATTTTTTGCCTACCACTTTCATCGATACATGGACCAGATAGGCAGCTATCGGCGAACCGTATGGAATTTTCTTACCGGCATTGTATTTTCCGCAGATGACAGTCACAAAGTAAGTGTGTAGGATAAACAAAGGTGGTTACGAAAAGCAAATAAAGGTTAAATCCGTCGTCCAGAACCTTACACTGAAACTACGGAGAGATTCTAGACAGCGAAATTGGTATCATTACACCACTTTGTCATATTTAATGCCATCGACATGTCAGATCTTCTTTTCTGCAGTAATCGAACCATGGTCATACCCGCACAGTAGGCCTACTGGTCCTTTAATTACACCTACTTTGTAAACGGTTGAAAAATGAAACGATGGTTTAACTTGTACGTTTCAACCGCGGGGTTCCATGTCCTGTTATGATGTAAATCATGTAACATTATAAACTTCGTCGATCAGAGATGCAGCACTTGTTTTGTAGGGAATCTATGAAGACGAGCGCTCAGTTGGTGAAGAATCCGATGGAAGGAGAGAAAAACAAAACGATGTTGATAGTATCATAGATAGGAGAGAATTGTACTCTTTTATTTATGACAAAAGTGAGAGACCTGGTGACCAGGAAACAGTCAATCTTTCTCTGGATAATGAGGCGCATGCGTCTGAGAAGTTAGATGTTCCGGTAGCGAAACCAATCATAAAACACGTAGAGGAATGGATTGAAGTTCCAGGTATTGCACTATTGAAACCGTTTGTTCGCGATCAAAGAAAAAACTTGCCCAGCTTCTGGAATTGTCTTAATATATCGTGTAAGGTTTGCCGATGATATAGTAGCATTTTACCTTCAGTACTAATGCTATTTCACTATTTCGGCATTCGATTAGGAAAAATCTGTGGTCTTACCGGGCAGCCAGGTATTTCTATATTTGAAAAGTAATGGATGTGACTTTTTACTCGGGAATTTTTCATTTTAGTCGTAAGGTAGAACGCACCTCGGGGACAGACATTCAGACTCTCAAACTTTTACAATTCTCTTCTGATATACCACTTGTAGGGGTTCATTGTGGGGGTCCTGGTGTGAGAAAACTTTTCACCGTCTTAGATTTTCGAAATTCGAAAATTTTTATTTTTCTCAGTAGAGTTAACACATGGATGGTAGCCATTTTGAATTTCCAATATCGGTAAATCTTTGGTAATTTGTTTCTCTAGTACCAAAATTTGCATGGTGACCCCCGATTTTTATTCTTGATTTTGAAAGAGAATGGTTGAAAGATTCCTTGAGAAAATTTTGAGCTAAAGTTTAAGTCTTTCACTTTCGAGGCGCATACTACCTTAAAGAAATTCAACTTCACTTAGGCCCCTATACGATGAATAATTTCTGCTGTAACTAACAGATAATTTGTTAACTTTCAGGGCCAACATCTATTTTTGAGTTTGTCCGCGAAAGGGATGGCATCTTCGACAAATGCGTTTCTCAGTATGCTCACGATACCCAAGTATTTCGTGTTTTATGTAACTCCGAGTTCTTCATCGTGAAAGTACTGGACAGGAAGAATTTCAGCAGACAGACCGCTCTTATCAGGTGATCTACATACCTCTAGAAGATTATATGCGTGCTCTACCGAGAGCGCTAGAGCCTTGGTGCTTTTCCTGGGCGGCGCTTTTGAACTTTACAATATATTTCTTAAGTTTACTACATGCTTCAAGGCTATAAGAATGTGGTTATTAGCTATTACATTAGTTTGATTCACTTTAATATTCCCTTCAAGAAATCCAAAATAAACTCTCTATATATTTTGACAGTAGGCGGAGTTAAGGGGGCTCAGTCGCTGTCTTTACACATTGCTTCCTTAATCGTTATTTCTCGTGAGCAACTATGTGCATTACGGTTCTCCGCTCACTGAAACATACTAAATTGTCAGTCGTCAGATATACACCCCTGCATGGCCTCTTCTTACTGCTTGAATATATATGCAACAGCGTGTGCCTCTGTGGTGACACAATTGATTGTAGTACATACAAAGAAATTATGTCATATTTTACATATTTAATATATATGCAAATTGAACTCTGATGATTGATGATTCAACGTAACGGACCTCTCCAAAAAATGGAGAAAAATCGACTTTGTCCGTGTTATATTTTTGACTATGTGACCAACTCTCAGTGGAGCATATCAATGCGGGGAAGTGGCACAATAGGAAACTATACTGCATTTAAACGTGTAACTCAATTCATACCGTAGCTCTCACAACATTTACTCCCCTTCTTTTCGTAGAAATCTACTACAACTGAGGACCGTCGAGTGTGTCCCTAAGGTGTACAGCTTGATTTCATACAACAATTGTTTGTTTATGTTGGTCCAGGAGTACGCTGTCGGTAAAACCTTAGAAATGATGCTATTTGATGGCGACGTGGTATGATATGACAATGCTATATATGACAAGCTTTTTTTTCGAAATTACCGCTTCCATCATCCATAATACCGTCATCTGCTCTGGAAAAAGTCCTTTTCTTGGGTCTGTGATTGAAACTACAATCTGTATGGATATGAATGAATGAATGAACAAATAAATGAATGAAGAAAGGAATTACATGTACAAGCTGCGAGAGAAATTTACATTCAATTTATAAGGGGCAGGAAAATGTACAATACTTGAGTGAAAGGGGCATTAGCTGTAACTTTTTGATAATATTTCAGTTATTTTTATGTATACGCTCACGCTTGCACACATACTTACATAAACATACTGACAGTACAGACAGACACGCAGATATAGATAGATACAAAGATAGATACATAGGTAGATACATAGATAGATAGATAGATAGATACATAGATACATAGATAGATAGATATATACATAGATCATACATGCATACATACATATATATATATATATTTTATATATATATATATATATATATATATATATATATATATATATATATATATATAAGATTATTATAATATTCATTAAATTGTGACTTGTTTCTCTTGTGTTATTGTAGGCGAATCTTTCTGTACATGATAAACTTCAAATAAGCATCCAACTGTGTCGCGCCGTCGCTTATTTTCACAAGCATGACGTCATCCATCAAGATATCCAACCACGTCATGTAATTGTAAGTTTTCCGCCAGTTATTAAAGGATGGAGATGGATTTTCACGTGACACTTTTTGGATGGGAAAGGACTTGATTTTCATCAATGCTGCACAAAAACGACAAAACGAGCGTTTACATGAAAATTATAATGATGATATAGTCATTCTCTTAGAGGCGATATTAGTTTGAAAAGTACAGTGTCTTTCTTTTAGAGGGAATATATTTTGTGATGAAGTCCTAAATTCACTTATATCTTCATGGCTTTCATCTCATTTTTTGTGTTTCTTGAGTTCATGTAGTGCTTTAATCCATATCAGCGACACGATGAGGATGCGAAACAAACCGTACAATATTGCTGGAATTATCTAGGACAAGTATTAAGGACGCTTCTGAAATGTGTATTCGGTTGACTTACTTTAATAAACTGTTTTGAAGTCTAACATAGTCTTTGCGATGCAAATAAAACAATGAACTAGGCTTTAAAGGAATTCTGATGGCTATTAGATCGAGACAAATTGCAACACACAGTACTGCATAACGCAGATATGACGAAATCTAACCGAGCAAATTTTGATTCGCACCGACAAACTTTCAGTTGCATTTAGACGGTTATTTGGTTAATTGAGCAACAGGTAGATTAATTGATCAGTTAAACATATATCAAGGTAATGACTATAATTATTTTGACATTTCAGATTAATCCGGAAAACTTAGATCTCAAGCTTGTGGTGAGCAGAGCCACAGCGGAAATCTCTAAGGCTGGTCCATTTCGTGGTTCGGGGAACCCTCGATACCAGTCGCCACAATCATTGCTGGGCGCAGATGAGATCACATTTTCAGAGGACGTTTGGAGCCTCGGCATGGTACTAGCGGAGGTTTTCACTGGGCACCAGCCATATTATGATCATCCAAACTTATTTTCAGCCGACGATTACAGAAGTTTCCACCAGGAAAATTTAGGAATACCAAGAACGGCCGTGGTGGACTACAGGCAATACGAAGGACAAGGGTCTCAGATCGACCACGTCGGTACCCTTATACACTTTGCGACATCCATGTATATAAAATTTCGACCAACGGCACAAGCCATGCACGACAGGCTGAAAAATATTATTTCTCTTTCGGGTTCTTGTCCTCGAGGCTAAATCACGTGTGTCGCTGTAAATTTTAAACTCTTAGTATCAACCTCTAACTTCGAGTCTCCGTGTGAGAGTGCACAATTCCATCGACATCAGTTTAGTTGATTGGCCCTTTTGACTGCTGTGGTTCGATGGGAAACCTGGCGTTTTGAACTGCAAGAATTGACGTGAATGCGTACGTGGACGTAGGCTGAAAATGTCAAGAGAAGCAAAGCACTGATCAAGGTTGTGAGATATTTCCCGTCCCAGTCGTTTTAATGTGCGTACATATGCATGTGAATATACACATCATGCACTTTGTATTATGGCATCGCTAAAATAAAATAAGAATTCAAGGCTGTGAGATATTTCCCGTCCCAGTCGTTTTAATGTGCGTACATATGCATGTGAATATACACATCATGCACTTTGTATTATGGCATCGCTAAAATAAAATAAGAATTATTTGAATGTATATGATACATATTTACTCTTTGTACCTGTATCTGTTGAAGTATACATTGAAGGACCAATACTGGTATATAATCAACGGCGATAGAGGGCGAAAAGCAAAGCTAGCTCATGAGAAACACGTCGCTATTTCCCGAGGCCTTAGGCCTATGGGCCTATAGTATATTGCCACCTGGAGTGTTGAATGAGGTGGCTGACAATTATTTCTTCCAGGATATCTAATTGCCATGCTTTGTTTAAAGTGCAAGTGAATTATAAAATCATCATGTAACTGTCCGTGGTATAACGGAATCTATAGAAAATGTATGCACCTCTGATCTCTGAACAAATTTATTGCTGTCAAATGTGATAGATGATGTAATAATAATGATTTGCTAAGGCGCAGATGACTTATCAATGTGCAATGGCCATTAGGCTATAATAACAATGGAGAATGAGAATGCTCAGTGGACATCTCAAGTTCGATAAAGTGCGCTTAATTTAGTAGTTTTGACATGTAGCAAGTTACGACAATCGGTTAAATCTGCCGATGAGCCGATAACAGGCATGCTGAACCAACACATCTGAATATGACTGCATGGCAAATCTACACATAACGTATCATCAGATTCGGTTACACTATAATGCCTTATTACAGAAATTGATTTAAATATGTAAATGAGCCTGCTGTCAGTGTGCTATGCCATCCACACCTCGACAAGTCGAAAATTACATAAATTTCGCCTTGTAAGGTTTAAGATATTCCATGCAGTTAGCTAAGCCACAGTCTCAGACCTATGGTAAGTTAGTAATTTAGTAAGTCTGTTATACTGACATGAGGTTCTGGTGCGTTTCACTGTTGTTGACTTGGATTTGTCAAAGTTAATCCGGTGATAATCTGGTGAGAGCGTCGACAGATTAGTAACTAACCCTTGCTTGCTTTGGCGTATTAGGAAATCAAACGCATCAGATAATAGACGCAACACAGTGACAAAACCTCGCGAAAGATTGTCAAAGGACAAATACCTGACACGGTAGAGGAGAAAAAGAAAATCTTTGCAAAACCAGTGCCAACACCAAGACAGCAAAGGTTGGCAGTATAAATCTTTATTGGCAGTACATATCATAGTCAAACGTATTAAAATAAAATAAACAACAGCAAGAACGAACCTGTGCTGATACCAAGACACCTCTACACCCCCCCCCACCCCAGGGGACGGATATGTAGGCAACCACCTGTACCTTAGGCCTAACGAGCTTTGGTTTGGTTACTTTATTTTACACCTTGCTTTTCATCTTGTTCTCTGTATTCAGATTCAGTGAAAATTGGCCTCCATACTACATGTTCATTTTATACGTGTGTTCGACTGCGATAGGCCTGCTATACCAATATCTTTTGTCATGAAGCGGTTCGCGGCGAAGTTGTTGTCCATTGTATTCTCGTGAAAATATTTCGGTTCGCTTAGTCTTTTTAACAGTGTCACTTACTGTTTACCTACTTATTAGCCAAAGGGTGACTAAAACAAGTGATTTAATAGTTGCAACAAAGCTGGTGTTAAAAGGCCCGAATAATCTATGTATCCTCAGGCGACCTCGTTCTACTCTCGCGAGCTCTCACGGGAAGTTTATCTATGACGTCATGTCACGAGACTTCGACCCAGGAATCAAGATGGAGGCAGTACCTCGTATGTGTATGTTGGCTCTGGAGATGAAAATAAGTCCAGAGCCAACGGAATTTACCCCAAAGATCAAGCAGGTAGGAAAAGAGACTTAGCCAGTTCGACAATTATGTATTTTCACTGCTTTTTATGCCAAAATCGTACCGAATTCAAAGCGCCGTCGGTTTTGCGAAGTAAACCACCCGGAACTGAGTCAGGCACGGATCGGGAGTTACAACATGTTGTGTTCACCAAGTTACACACAAGGCTAGCAATCATAGTGTAAACTGACAAAAGGCCCTGTCCTAATTTTCAAACAACATGCTTGAAAACATGTGCCCTTTCATCAAAATGTGTACTTACTTTTATAAGTCGGTGGGACAAAAATTGCAATGGCAGTGCAGTTGTTTGGCCATTCAGGACGTGACGCTATCGCTGAACGTGTAAGGTTAATAGCGTTGATCGCGATTTCGGATTTGTTACTAAATATAGCTGCACGCGCGCGACTTTCGGACAAATATGCTGAAATTCGGACAAATTTTGTTGTTGTATGCGCGGTTGCTGTTGCAGCTTGTTGTCTCAGTCATCAATTCATACGCATAAGTGTGACGCTGAATAGCCATTCTAACACTCGCAGGTTTTATTTTCGTCGTTTATGCAGAAAATGCTGAGAAATGTTTATTTATGCATATTAATGAGAGAGAACAGTGACGTCATTTGCGATCAGCGCTATACCTATTACTGGGGCATGACTCACAATGAATTAATCAAACCCACACTGGTGTATAACAGAAATGGAGATCCGTAACAACTGCTTACCCTGTTAATTTTACGTCCGCTTCTGAAATGAAACGCGATTACTAATGCTACAACTGTTAATGGCTTATGCATGCATTGTAATCATGTTGATAGCTCTGGGTGTCAGGTCTACAGTGTATGTTACCGGTTACGCGTAACTGGTAACATACAGGCTTACAGCCCTGCCATGCAGAGGTATCACGTTGCCTGAACATCATCATGTGTATATAAAGTAACAATGATGTGCACTGTACAGCTCCAAACTCCCAGCCACACTGATACCATAGCATTATGCATGTCACTATACTAAATTACTATGTAGTGCTTGAAGGGGAACCATCTAGTTGACAGAAAAAAACATTCCTGCTTTACTCTCACAGAAGAAACATTTTAACAGAACTTAAATTGGTTTACTTGTATGCCACTAACAGTTACTTTTCATGATATTGTCATTACTTTGTTATATAAAAGAATTCTGTTTTTATTTGTGTCCTTGATACATGTTGAAAACAATAATGTGTTGGCCTTGCAAACACTAGTCTGTGTACTGAGTACAATGTGTGGTGTTATTGTACTCATGAATTCTGATCAGGATTACATTTGACAAACTCCATAGACCCTTGAGGGTGCCTAATATAATTACAAATGTACAGACTGGGCACATTGAATACAAGGCATTTCAGTGTGATGTTTGAGAGTAGAAGCATAACTGCATTTTGCAAGCCATTGTTAGAGATTATAGCAACAAAAAATCATCTGAGGTTACAGCTAAGTAAATTTTTTAAGATCGATGATAAACTGTTCCAATACTTGTCCCAAGTTAGGCAATACTTAGCAGTTGTAATTCTGGCCCAAGTTAGTATATGAACACTTTACAGTGACAAGACAGTCCCTCCTCACACCTGCAATGGAAGCATCTGTGGTAAGACCATAGTGAACTGTCATATTTAAGAAATAAAGCACATCCAGTGATGGTATACCACGAGATTTTGACCAGTTCACTTCATAGATGCACTCGCTATCGCTCGTGCATCTATTAAGTGAACTGGTCAAAATCTCGTGGTATACCGTCGCTAGGTGTGATTTATTACTATCACAGCAGTATATTGAAATTCTGGTGTGGAACGTGAAAAACGTATTTTTGCTCAAGCTGAGAGCTCGCGCGTATGCCAGCCATTGTATATCGCCAATATACCACGGTTCTTTTCACGTCTCGACCAATCAGATCGCTGTATTTGGGCCATCAGTATACTGGTATGATATAATATGTAATACCAATTGTTTTAACCGCCTATGTGATAATGATAATCAGTACAATGATTATTAGTGGCCAGTTACCTGAATATTGCAATTATAGGTAACTTCTCTGTGTTTCATATTCTTTTAACTCAAGACCAATGTCGCCCTTCTATCTTGAAACATTTCTGCTGTGTTAGATAACATTAATGCTTTTATAGAGCAGAAAATAACTGCTTGCTCAAGACAGATAAATTTTTGGCTAGGTAGGTGAAATTTTTCATTGACTCAGTTGGTAATTAATTCTACCAATCTTGGTAAGATATAGACTGAAAGATTCCGTCGCGTGCGGGCGCTCCGGCGCACTGCGACCTACGACCCTTTGTGGTAAAGGGTCGTAGGTCGCAGTGCGCCGGAGCGCCCGCACGCGACGGAATCTTTCAGTCTAGGTAAGATACCAAGCCTGTGGATGGGCGAAAGTAATGTTGCATTCAATGGTTACATCTTTGGGTTATGTGTACTCTGCCCAGATGTCTGTTTTGTGTTTTCGTAAATTGCTTATACTGTATATTGATGATAATAGTAAGAAATATTACAGTTTGTTTATCATTTCTCAGGAAACATCACACTTGAATCAAGTTATGTAGATTGTCTCCTGAGATTCTTTCTTTAAATTTGCATATTTCACAGTTCATCCGTGACAACTACCAGGAAGATCCGGACAGATATGCTGAGGAGATGAAACAGCTCGACCAGCTGAGAGTTGTAAGTATTGTTTTGTGTTGGTGTGTGTGTGTGTGTGTGTGTGTGTGTGTGTGTGTATTTCAGGAGGTGTATGTTGTAATTACCATGTTTTTTTATGGTGCTTTAGCTAATGTATTTGTACTCATTCATCAAGTTCTATCTTTTCCCACTATGTCTTCTACCCATTTAAGTCTTGAACATTTATACAAATTTGATTTGAAAACAACATACCCATGTATGTGTAAGTGTCTTTTATAAAGGTCAAACGAAACATTCGCAATCAGACTGTGGAGTTACATCAAAGGAATGATTTCTCCAGTCAAATCGAACTGCAAGTTCATCGTAAATTATGTGTTGTGGAGAAGTGCAGCCTCAGAAACTCAATTTCTCATGTCTTTGGCAACTTCATGAAAATTTCATGTTGTATGTAAAAAAAAAAAGTTGAGCACAATTTCTTTGAGTCAGTGATGTGCCAAGTTAACTTAGAGGGCACACTGTTTTGTCTACCTTTAACTTATATACTTATATTACAACAAGATTGTATGATATGATAGGATTCACTGTTTGCATTCATGGAACACATCACTATTTTTTTCTATACATGCCTTCTGATAATACTCACTTGCAAGACTTTTGTTTTAACTTGGTAGTTTTTGAAATGTTTTACGAAGTGTGCATTGCAGACAAATATTCAAATCGACTTAGATAGTGCAAAAAGTTAGTTGCTTGTGTCTGGTGATAGTGACACAGCAGGATCACGATTTAGTTCTATGCTGGCATGTGCCCATAAAGCTACCATCTCCAGGTACAGTGACTTTGTCCAACGTAGCTTTAAGGTGGTACGTGCCTTGAAAGTGAAAGACTTAAAACTTTTGCTCAAACCTTCCTTAAGGAATCTTTCAACCATTCTCTTTCAAAATCAAGAATAAAAATCGGGGTCATCGTGCAAATTTTGTACTAGAGAAACAAATAACTCAAGGTTTACAGATATTTAAATTCAAAATTGCCGCCATTCCTGTGTTAACTCTATGCAGATAAATAAAAATTTTCGAATTTCAAAAAAATCTAAGCAGATAAAACATTTTCTTATGTCAAGAGCTTTAAAGTGAACCCCCACAAGTGCCACTGTGGTATGTCAGAAAAGAATTGTAAAAGTTTGAGAGTCCGAATATCTGTCCCCCAGGCTTGTTCTACTCAAACCACACCCAACCTTGCAATGGTGAACTATAACCCTTCAGGTGGAAAGAGCATTGTCAAAAGTTAACCGGCCTTGTTAATCGATAATTTCATGGTACTTGTCCTGCACGTCCTAAAATTCTGGCAGTGCCAATGACACTGTGATTTTCCACGTCTGCAGCAGTGAAACATTAACGTTCAAATTTTGTGCCAAAATGCTACAATAACTCTTCTCATAGGAAAGTTTGTATTTCTCAGCTACCAAAGAATGTGAGGGTTACTGTTGAATGACTACATACCAAAGAAACTACACAGTTCAATCCAGGGTAGACAAGCTCACAGCCACTTGCTCACTTTGCTACATCTATGGCTGGTGTAACCTTACTCAGCACAAGCTGGAGTAGCTGGCTGAGGCGAGCTTGCATAGTCAGCATGGTTGGCTACGCCAGCATGTTGAGTCCAGGCTAGATCAGCTGTAGATGTAGCCAGCAAAGAGCTGTGAGATAGTCTAGATAAAGGGGTACCAACAAATCCTGTGAATGGCAGCCATAAGCATGTAGGATGATACATGTACATGTATCTTGTAGAGCAAAGCAAATACTTTGTCATGTACCTACCCTAACTAATATTACTCTTTCCACATGACCTTTGACGTGAATTTACTTAGTTCTGATGTATTGGCAATTACCAAACTGTAATATGCCATGTATTTATGCATATACAACTGCTTCCAAATCACATTGACAGTGCCCATTTCCAGTGTCAACAATTTTGGTGGCTATGAATGTGCATTGTTGTCATTGACTCTGAACTTTGCGGAGTCTATGAACTTTGAAGCACAGTCAAACTGTAAGACACGAAAAGCTTGTGATGGCCAAGTGGCAATATTACAATTTTAGCTCGTGCCTCATCATTCTAATAGTAGGTATTTTGCCACCCTCCCTTTTTGTATGGTTTACATTGATGTAGAATGCTTATAAACTTTGCAGTACATGTAGCATTCACGTACACAATTATCAACATCTCATGAAAGCTTTACTTGTGTACATAAATGGAACTTGCATACATTTTTACATAAATAAATAAACTTATCATAAATCATTAGTACATGAACGCATATGGAGATATTCTTAACCCATGTTTCCTCTTTCTTTTTTTGCAATGTTGGCTTTGCCATGTAATAAAATGTTCCTTTCATGATGTCCCTTTTCCCCAGGAATGTTATCAGCATTGACTTCAGTACTTTGAACTTAGAAACGTCTTACACAGATCAAGTGACAGTCTACAGATATGACAGGGGAACAGACGATATGAGGCAATATATCATAAAGTGCATCAGACAAAATGAGGCAACTGGAAGCATGTTTGTTGTTATCGAAGTCTGACACCCCTTCCCCTACTGACTGGTAGACTAACAGTCAGGAAGTGACAAGAACCTTTTTGTATACAGTAACAGTGTCAGTGTGTCTCTATTATCTTGCAGAATGCAGTGAATGCTACCAGGGATTTCAATGGTTGCAGCACACTCAGAAAGTATTACGGTCAACTTCATTTACTGCAGAGTAGGTTTCCTATGGGAGAGGGTGGCGCCATTGTCATTCCATTTACCTGGTAAGGAAAAAACTGCTTGCTTTTTCTGTTTTTGTAGAGTGAATTGGTCTGTTTCCAATTGTAAAGTTGTAGTCTTTTGTTCTGTTCGAGAGTATAACAGCAATTTGACCCTTCGTCTCAGTTGCAAAGTGTTGTTAGACAGACATATATATGACGCATAAAACTAGCACTTTATGTTTCAAATGGTGTTTGTTCAATGCGATGTGACACTTCACTCAATTATATACATCACAAATTTTCATGTGCAATTTATTTTGCAAGACAAAAGCAATTGCTCACACAAGAATCAAGGAAGTTGTTCTCTATAAGTAAAAATTTTATGACTTTGAACATAGAAATCAAATAATTAAGGCACCTGCTACAAGCTGCAGAGATAAACATGGGCAAAATGCAGACAGAATTTGCATTAATTTTTGTGGACTACATATGCAATATCACATTTTGTAACAAACAAAAATATTGATCATTTCTGTGAACAACAGTCACAGTACAGAATGTAGAGTAAAATTCACAGTGTCGATAATTTCTGTCGTCCTTGTAGGATGGATATTTATTCGGAGGACTACATCACACTGTGTGACATCAGATATGAACAGGCATCAATACTGTACAACCTTGGTGGTCTCCATTCCATACTGGGGGCTTTTGACAAAAGGACATCAGAAGAGGTGAGGAAAATGTTTCAAACTGCATTTTCACACAGTAAGGATACATGCATGTGTTGTTATCCCTTTGAGCGCCAAAGTCGCTTTTATATAATAAACCCCAGTCAATTTTTCTCAGATTTTTGCCAAACTTTTGAGAAAAAACTGTAGCCAATGAAATGTGATGTCCATTTGGTCCAAAATTATAAAAAAATTAAAGAAAAATTCATAAAAATTGATAAAATTTTGCACTAAAATTTTGGCGGGAGGAAATTACAGCTCTCATAAGGGTTTCAGTTGAATACAAGTTGTCATCGGCATGTAAATTTGGTTAACATGTATTAATTATGTTTGTACACCTATATGTATTTGGCAAGGCTGCAATTGCATCATAGTTTAAAGGAGAGACATGAACAATGATCACAAATGTTATGCATTACCTTGGCTAGTCAATTGACCAATCAATGGACAGAACAGTAACAACTTTGTCAAATTTACAATCTCAGGGCAGATTTAGACAAATACCAGTGAATTTCATTGATTGTGAGCTAAATACACTATGTCAGCATTTCAAATTGTGTTCTTCTTCTATGTATTGTATTCATCAAAGACAGCTTGATTTTGCAGCCAAATTTTCCGTTCATTTTACAATAAGATGGATAGATGAGCCATATACAGTATACCAACTAAGTTACTGTTTCTAAATTTGCTCTAAAATATTGCCTGCTGGCAACAGAATCTCAAAGACAAGAATAACAAGTAGTTTTGCATACGTTGTATCTGTTTGTTGCTCTGACAGTTGTCGCGTGGATTTCACAAATCATCTAGAGCAGCTTGTACTCTGTAACAGTAAGGTACCGCCTAATGTATCCATTTACTCAAAGGGAACTTGTTGTGCATTTTTTACTGTAAACACTTCTATATACTGTAGCATTTATTTTTGTCTCTGAGGATCTACTCCCAGAAGACAGTATTTGAAACAACTTCCTGGCTCCATACACTTTGCTTTAACCCTTTGAGTGCTGTAATTTTTCCCACCAAAATTTTAGTGCAACATTTTTATCAATTTTTATAAATTCTTCTGTAATTTTTTTTATAATTTTGGACCAAATGGACATCAAATTTCATTGGCTACAATTTGTTATCAAAATTTTGACGAAAACCTGAAAAAAATTGACTAAAGTATATTTTCTAAAGGTGACAAAAATTGACTTTGGCGCTCAAAGGGTTTATGAAACAAGCATCATAGCATATTTGAGATCATTGATAAAATAACAATAAGGAAGTTTGGTGTCGAATACAGACATTGTATCTCTTTAACAAACTTATGCTGAATTCAGCAGTTGAACTATTGTACTGATAGTTTTTTATTAGAATAGGATGTCATATCAACAACAGGCCGTGAAGCCAACATGATGAGACCATGTGTGTGTACTGTATAGTCACCTTTGACCTGCTATCAGTAGTAATTTACTGCTGTTTAGTTGTTTACATTTTGACCTGTTGTTTGTTTTAGTGTGATTCATGCACACATGCCCATAGGTAATGTTATATTATACAACATAATGGGTTATCACACCTGTCTGGTATTTCACTGAGGTTTGTTCCTTTTTGAACTTTTCAAACACATGTATGCAAATTTGATAAACTGTTCTTAAATTACACAAAGGGTTCATTTGTGTAATATGTATCATCATATGTAGCAAAGGGAATTCTTGAGATCAGCTGGTCTCTGTCTGCTGTCTGCATTATACTGCACATGTATGTCTGTTTGTCCATCCACAGCAAACATTTATAAACTTCTGGGCCATAGACCCTCCAAAACCTGGGCATAACACCTCAAGTGTTTGTGTGAAGATGCATCGTTTGTTTTCTTCAAATATATGTACGCAATGTATATCCTAAATGGGTGAACACTGAACAGACAACATGGCCGGAAATGCTTGTTAAATTGATTTGAAATTTAACCCTTCTTATGTTTGTTTGACAGGGAATGAAAGTATCATGCACACATTTCCAGTGTGCAGCCGGGGCATTCACGTATTTACGAGATCATTTTGGAAGTCATCTCAGTCCAGACTTGGCCCATGATGTGCTTTCCATGTACATCAATGTCATGTTGGTAAGTCAAGTAGTAATATCATGGCCTTGGCTGTCACATTCTAATATTTTGAAAAAGAGTATTAAACCCATAAAAAAGCAAAGCTTTAGCTATCACATGTGAATCTTTGTGTGGAAAAAAATAATTTTGTCAAAATTAAATTTGAACTTGAATTGATTACAAGACCATTCCAAAAGGACTCTGAAATATATAAAGTTCAAGACTAAAATTCCTTTTCAATAATAGACATGATCAATTCTTGTAAAACAGCTGACAGGAATTTGTCTAATTAAATTGATTGTAATCATATATATATGGCTTGAGCTGCAGATACAGATTGAGGAATTATTTCTCATTCATGTTCATGGTCTTTGGATTCAGCAGAGACAAATTTTTTTATACATTCAAAGGAAAGCTTCACCATGTTGTCATTTATGCATCCAGTGGAAAGGTATGTAGTTCACGTATTGGTACATGAGCAATGCTATTCTTGTTTAATGGAACCATGATTCTGCAGGCTTTCAGCCCAAGTTACCCTTGGAGCAGCAAACAAAGAACAGAATTGCTTCTGTTTAAAGGAAAAATGGTACATGCACATGGATATGTACCAGTACATAAGGCATTTCTCAGCGAGACTCTATCCACTAACAGGGCCAAGCACAAGAGTGTCTACTGGAGAAATCAATGCAGGATAATCGCAAGAGTTCATTGGTGGCCAGAATCAGCCAGCAAGTGGCCGACTACTACAGCCTAGCGATACGAAGCCTGGATACCAGCGCTGTGTCGGCCATCATGGGATCTAGGAAGTGTAAAGACTGGAAGAAACTGCTGCAACTGAAGAATTTACATTACACCAGTATAGCTTTTGTGAGTCTCTCAATTATTTAGTGTGTGGGTATATTATGCTGGGGTACGCATCTGGTGATACTTCAGTAATCCTAATAGTTTAAAGGCAGGCAGTCATAGGAACTGCACGTGTGCGACTTTTCTGTTTACAAACAATGCATTTCATGCATGATATCTAGATGCATCAGGTCAACATAGCTGCAACATTTAAATTTTACAATATTCATTGTTAACAAACATGTTTGCACATGGGCTAATGATCTCGGATGACATCACAAACTTGTGAGATTTGCAAGATCGATGAGAATTACATTTGCAGCCTGCATGATCGACTCACACACTTGCATTCTGCTTGTAAATCCCGTTCAACTTTTTTTTCGTAAGTTTTATTGGTTTATTTTTAAAAAAAATAAATCTCTTTCATTTATGGCAAGGGAGCACTCAGAATTCACAAGAGGGCGCCACACCCCTGTTACCTTATTCAGGGAGAACACTGAAATTCTAATACACTGTCAGTCATAGATGTATTGATCAATTAATGGGTTATGATTGTTTTTCAGATGTACATGGGCAATCAGGTTGGAGAACAACAAAAATATGGGGAGAGAGTAACTTACATGCAGGCATCTCTAGATAGGCATAATGAAGCTTTGAAATTGTCAAAGGTAAGTTTCAGTCAAGCAGGTCTGTCAGAGAACGGTCAACCTTGTATGGGTACAGAATATGCCTCTGTTCATCTGTAAAATATCCCTCTGTTCGTCTGTCCAATGTGTTTACAAGTTTATAGAGAACTTCATGAAAAGGCTGCTGGTGTAGGTGTTTGCATCACATTTGTGAATTTGAAGTTTTAATCACAAGTGTAACCTTGAAAATTTCAAAGATGTATAGAGCATGAATTTCTGTTATAAACAATCGAGAGAAAGCAAGATTTCAAAAATGTTTCGATGTCTAATTACATGTTTCATGAAATAGTTAGAATCGATACTGAGTAAAGTTGTCCACAAGGGGGTTTTGAAGAGTGGGCCGGGCCAGCAATCTGTCCATAGGTTGATATCCATTCAAAGGAATACATCTTCACAGTAAAAAAATTCGCAAATTGTATACACTTTTGTAAATTGGTTGCCTCTGTGTTTTTGTAAGCTATGGAAAACACTGCTTTAGCTGTGATGTGAGTGGCCTTCGAATACACATGTTATCAGCACTCCTGTATATTCATGCTTTAAACAAATTTAACCACACTTACCGAAACAGACTTCATGCCTTGAAGTTGCATTGACATACATGTTATATACTTTGTTTCCCCGCCAACAGGGCCAACATGAAAGCATCACAGATGCACTGAAATTCACAACGGACGTGATAGGAGGAAAATACAATGCAGCTAAAAAAGACAATGACTTTGTATACCATGAGAGTGTGCCAAGCCTTGACAAGATGCCTGAAATCAAAGGTAAGCCAATCATGGACCTTTTGCTGTAAGACAGTCAATACCATCCCAGTTGTGGTGCTTTCCCTTGAATCTTACTGCATAGGTGTGACAGACAAAACCTGTTCACCCCCCAATTCCACATGAACAGGTCGACATTCACTACTGATAACAATGGATTTGGGCCAAACTATGTTGGTGAAAGGGTTAAACATTAACAGAGACATGTGCTGTCAGATATGTTGACACTTTCATCCCCATGATCTCTTCACCCAACTTTTTCTTCATCATATCTTCTTTGTGTTCAAAGGTGCATCCTTGGTGAAAGCCTTGCCGTTCCAGCCTTATGATGACAGCGTGGCTGGTCCTGACATCTTCAAGAAACTGGTGCCGATGGAAGCCCACGAGGCAGCTTCATTGTACAGTGAAGAGAAGGCAAAACTGCTGAGAGAAATCGCAAGTGAAATAGAAGAGAGAAACCAACAGCTTGAGTACGAAATGGCACAGTTTTATACCACAGTTGATGAAAAAATAAAAAGCTCATCTTTTGTGCAGAGAATGACAAATGAAAACTCATCAGCTTTTAGAAATTTTGCACAAATTGTTTGTGTGGAAGTTGCCAACAATATGAAAATATGTACATTTTCTGTGTGAGATGGAGTAATACCAATTTCATGATGCCAGTTTTTCGTACGATTCCAGATATTGAATATGTGCAGATACATATACAATAAATCAGACATAGTATAGCTTTAAGTTTTGGTCCTTTCTCAAGGACTTACTCACGTATTGACATGCAAAACATAAGAAATAATATTCCTCTAGATTTGAATAGGATGATACTGTTACCTCTTTAGAACAAAATATGCGTTAGTAAATTGCATGATTTTACTATACTGTGTCAGCAAACTGGTAATAATAGCCATCTGCTTAGTCATTCATGGCTTGTACATGTACATATGCACAACTACATATTTGTAAATTACAGTTTCCTTTTGAGTGAGCTCATACAATGCAAAACTATGGACTTGTGTATATCAGTTCAGCCCAGATTCAGCATCATGCTGTGGTCAACCCTTATTGTAGCATCATGCCTTTGTCAGCCACTATTTGCTTTCAGATGTGTGGTTGAATACACTAGGAGACAGGGGTGACAGCTGTATACTTACTTTGTCTCTATATTCTCTCTTCTTTGACAGTCAATACCTGGCATCTTTACAACTTGACCAACTCAGACTGCAGGGCAAGGAGCCGGAAAGATTGCCCCAGGCACTGCTGGAGAAGTGTGCTGCCATCAGCGTTAAGCCCACGGCCATCAAAGACCTGGTGGACATCATGCAGGAACTGTCCAACGTAGTGCTGGATGTGGACGACGGAATAAGGCAACTGAAGCAGGTGATGGAAGAGGAAGATAGGAGGGAGGAGGAATTTCAGGTAAGAAACATGAACAATCAAACATTTCAACATCAGTGATCAAAGCTATGTGAAGCCTTAAAAAGCCTTGCAGTCAAATTGGTG
This sequence comes from Ptychodera flava, assembly GCA_001465055.1. NCBI lineage: Eukaryota > Metazoa > Hemichordata > Enteropneusta > Ptychoderidae > Ptychodera > Ptychodera flava. The sequence goes on along the minus strand of LD346952.1, from coordinate 125,059 downwards.
TGACATTTCAAGGACTGAAACATCTGCATAGCAATAACAGTTTGTGTATGCTCCTCATTATTACTAGCATCCTTTCAATGCATTTCAGAATATACTAGTATGACACTGATAGGTTGTCAGATGCCTAAACATATATACTTCATATATACATGGTGCAGGGAAGTATACATGCACTGGGTATACAAAAGGACATTCTATAGTCATGTATGTTTAGAGATGCGTATACTGTATTACATAAAATTCACTTGCATCTGTGCATGTTACAGTTTGAACGTGGATAGGTTGTAGTAGAGCAGCCATGAGAACATGTATGTGAACATGCATGCAAACTTTGGTACTATTGGAAGCACTGCAAGAGTGAAGTTTAGTGGGGTCTGATAGTGTTCATTAATCAATAGAAACCCAGGAAGTCTGTCAGGTTAGGGATAGTGTACAAAGCGTGCATGGAAAACACTTTACTTAATATCCAAAAGTTTGTATCTGTTAATCTTTACTCGTACTGGACACATTGCAGAAGGACTTTGGCCAGAGATCGTATCCACTGATCATGACTGAGATCAAGAAGGAGATATCCAGGTATGAGGAAGGGCACACCAAGGCCAGTCGCTCCAATGAAGAACTACGCAAAGCTATGATGATTCATATCGGTAATCTCAAGTTGCTGGCTGGTCCCTTGGAGGAACTTCAAGTTGCCATCCCATCATCTCAAGTAGTCTCTGACAGTAAGTACAGTATGGTTCAGTCTTGGATTCATGTCAGATTTGGATAGCTTCCTGTTTGACATGCTACATACAATGAACAAATTCAGGAAACACATTTGAAAACATGCGTATCTGTATTGAATTCAGCCAACAGTCCTGTCAAATGCAGCAGTCGCTCAGTCAAAGACACATCAAGTTTGTTGATATATGTTGAATAGACCCCTTACCATGCACAGAAGTGATATGCTACATACAGCACCTGCAATTGAACCATGGGTGAATTACTGAATTACTAATAAGAACACCAATAAAACTGGCCAAACACAACAAAAATTGCAAAAGACCAGACAGCGTTTGGTTCACTTGAAATGACTGTTAGAACTGATCAGAGTTGCTTTGTATCAACACACACAGAAAGGGACATCCATTTTACATTTAGCTTATATAGCCTATGGCCAGTGTGTATACGGTATCTATACTGTCGTTCAAAGTGTAAGTTGATGCTGTATTGTCTTATGCAATATTTATTGTCCTTTATTGTCCTTGATAAGTTGTATTTGATTCACATTAGTAATTCATGGTGGTTGAGTCGCAGGCGTTGTATCATGCCACACAGAACGCAAGCATAAGCTGATTGTCTTACCAATAACTCCATAGAAATATTCTCTATCTTTCTTGTCGCATGTCAGACACTCATCATGTGCAATCTTTTCACTGTCTCAGGCCCTGAAGACAAAAAGATTGAAGAGACTCTGCAGCTACTGATTAACAAAATTGAAGAAATGAAAACACAGAGGAAGACGCTGGAAAAGCAATTCCGAGATCAACTCAATAGTGACGACATCACAAATTTAATTGTGACAAGGGAAGACTCTAACATGCAGGTGAGTGTAAGACCAGCAGATTGTCGTCTTTTTTATTATATGCAATTGACAGTTTTTTTAAGACCATTCAGATCCTTTTTGAATGTATTCTCCTAATTAGCTAACATTGGCAAGGGCTTAATTCTGTATGGTAGTAATAAATAGAAGAAATACCATATCAAAATATTTCTGTACAAAATTTGGCAGCAGGCAAGAATGTAAGTATATCATACTTGCAATGCACTGTCAGCTTCTCAAATGTCATTATCAGTGTCATTGCAAACAGAGTATTTGTAACCTGAAGTTCATTGCAGTGCAGATGTAGGTTAGTAAGAGCTCTGAGAAACATCTCCATGTGAATGGTTGATAGAAATGTGATACACTTTTGTGACAGATTCATGTGTCAGTTGAAATTACATGTATTATCATCTGAAGTCATGCCTGTCCAAGTTTATGAAAATTGGGCAATATTTACAATAATTAATGATCTGATATTCTCACAATGATGTTCTTACTGAAAATCATCATCTTTCATTCTGTGACAGGAGCTGTTCCAAGCAGAACTCAAGAAGCATGAAACGGTGATGACATACATTCAACAGAACCTCAGTGCACAGGATAATATTCTGAAGGCAGTCACTGATGCCAATGCACAGTATGCCAACACCAGGAAAAGCTCTGGAGAAGCTGAAAGACTGTAAGTAACCACAGGTGATAGATCAAATCCACCAAGCTGCCAAAAAATGTGTGTTGTCTCATCAGGAGTGGAGCATTATGTGTCCTTATTAAGTAGAACAACCTTCTGAAAGCAGTGGTTAGTTCATCTTTCACTCTGAATCAACATATCTTTTTAGCAGATGTTAACCATGGATTAACTATAGATTGTATTTACAAAAATCCACAAACGTGTGTTACACGTAAGCATATATTTCTACAGTACATATGGTGTTGATTGACTTGTATGTTCATGTGAAAACTTGTAACAAAAGCAGTTATATCGGCAAGCTTTCCTCTCTCTTTCTATTGTAAAGGTTCAACTTCGTAATTGAAACCCATTGAGTTATGACAAAACTGTAATTATGATATTTGAAAAGTATAGTTTGTAGCCAAACATGATATAATCTGAAATGTATAGTCTCTTTGCACAGTCAAACTCACTAGAATTACTATGGTATTTTTAGGAAATAAATGATTTTCCTTTCCAATATTTCCAGGAGAGAAGAAAAGATCCAAGCCTTGATTGCATCCTATGATGTCTATGATGACCTGCAGCAGAAATCAAGGAAAGGCATCGAGTTCTACCGCAAATTAGAAGCCGGGGTCAGCAAACTTCTGAACCGCCTCAAAGGTATCTTCAAGGTTCATGAAGAAGAGAGGCAGCAGTTTCTGAGTAAACTTCCAAAGAAAGGTGAGACCTAACATACTGTCTTGGATTAGTAAAGTTACTGGTTCATTGCGGTATAATTTCAAGTTGATCGGTGCTGTACAATTTTAAATTCATCAGTGCACAGTTGGATGCTTGATAAGATCATCAATGTGACACTGTGTAGTTATTATTGAGTAATACTAAATGCAAAGTTTGACAGCAAAATTTGTGTTTGTGTCTATTTCATCAGACTAACACTTTCCTTCTTTCACACAAATTAATGATGTCAATCCAACTAAACTGCGTTAACTTTCTTGAAGAAAATTTTGATGGTACAGAAGAGCAAAGCTGACTCAATTTGTACAGATAACACACATTTTTTCTGCCAATAATTACTTTACATTGTTCTTCCACATAAATAATGTATTTATATTTTTTTGTTTCTCACATCTTTCAGTACCATCAAGACCCAGCGCTCCAAAACCAACCATGCCAGCAGAGCCCAAACAACCAACTACCAGTGCCAGCAAGCCTACTGGTTTGAAACTGTCAGATCTCATTGATCCATCTATGCTTGGCAAAGGAAACATCCAAGCTGTCATTGCTGCTGGGCCTCCCATGCCCAAAGGTGTTGCAATGGGAGCTGAACTTGGTCCCAGAATGCTGGCAGGTCCTGATGACATTCATCCTGGTGATTTAGATCAGTACGGATCATTGCCAATGGAAATGCCAGGACATATGCCAGGTGGTTACCCAGCGCCCATGCCACGGGATTCCACAGCAGCTGGCATGCCACCAGCGTCAGTACATGGATTACCACCAACATCATACCCCAGTGCTTCTGCCGCATCTTCAATGAACCATCAACCCACTGTACCCCATCAGGGTTTCCAACCATCCCAACACCCCAGGCAGCCACCAGTGCCACAAGCTCAGCGGCCAGGACAGCCACCAGCTTCCATGGCACAGCCATCTTCACAGACCCAGCAACCACCACGGCAGCAGATGCCACCGCCTAACCAGCCACCGCAGCCAGGACCACCGTCAATGCAGCAAACAATGGGACAGCATCCACAACCAGACAGACCCCCTGCCTCAGACTTACAACCTGGAAGTCTCAATGCCAGTCCTGAACATTTTGCCAGAATGCCGCCGAGCAGTGCTAGTGGGCCACCACATATCCCAACATCTGGCTACAATGCTCCGGGTCATCACCCACCACCAGCCAGCCAAGCACCACATAACCAGCCACCAGGTGTGCAGAGGGCTTTTCCTTCTGAGATTTCAAGGTCAAGTACACCTCCCTCTCAAATTCCCCAATCACAGCCTTACAGTCAGCCACCGCCCGCGGGCCCCACACACGTTTCTCCACCAATGTCTGGTGCACCTCAGTCATACCACCCACAAACAGGCATGGGACAACCTCCACCTGGTCAATATACACAACAACAGGTTCATCCCAGAGATTATCAGCAAGACCCTGGAAGAATGGATGGACAGCCATCATCACTTGACAGCAATGCCTCAGGTGCAAGCATTCAAGGCTTTAGCCATACACCAGTGCCCCCACCAGCAAACAGGTCAGAGCCCCCACCATTGCAGGGTCAGCAACCACAGATAGCTGCAGTGGGTAGACAGATGCCGTACCAGCCTCAGCCAACCCAGAGTTCAGGCACAGTGAACAGTTTACAGACACCGATCGCCACACCCAAGCAGCAAGGCATGCAACAACCAGGGCTGCAACAGCATTCGGGACATGACATTACCTCGCAAGTTCACCCAGCGGGGCCGTCGTATCCCCAGCAGAATCTTCCCCCGCAGCCACAGCCGCAGCCACATCAACAACAGCAGTGGCAACAGCAACTCCCTCCACACCCTCAACAGCAGCCGTGGAGTCAGCAGCAACCGCCACAACAGCAGCAGTGGCAGCAACCGGTTTATCAGCAGCAGCCAGTATATCCTCAACAGCAGCAGCAGCAACAACCCACGCAGCAACAATTTCCAGATCCATCGCAAGGCAGACAGCAACCACAAAATCAAAGTCAACCAGGATCCATACCATATCAACAACCATACCATCAGCAACAACAACTCCAGCCACCACAGGGGGGACCACAACAACCTGGAATGCCCCATCAGGGTTATGGTCAACAACAAGTTCCAGGAAGGCCTCAGCAGGGACAACAGGGAGCATATCCTGCAAATCAGTCACCTCAGCATAGTGTTGAGCCTTCACCTCATGCTTCCCCACAACATAAGCAACATTTTCAAAATCAGCAAAATTTGCCTGCTACATCACAACCATATGTCCAGCCCCAACTGCCTGTGTCATCACAGGCTTACCCCCAGCAGCAACAATACCCCACACAGCCAAACACTGGGCACCCACAGCAAGGTCAACACCCACAGCAACCATGGGCGTCTCCCGTGCATCAGACACTGAAGGGTCAAGGACAGCAACAGTGGGGTCAACAGCCGCCACAAGCACAGCAACATCAACAGCAGCAACCAGTTCAGCAACACCCAGCTTTGCAACCAGTAAACCCACAGCAGCCAGTACCACAGCAGCCCTCCCAAACACAACACCTACCACCGCAGCAACAACAGCAGCAGCAACAACCTGGGCATCTGCAACAGCAGCAGCCAATGCAACAACCGTCAATGCAGCAACACCAACAGCCACCTCCCCAACAACCACAGCTTCAAACAAACGTACAACAGCAGCAACAGCAACTGCCAGTACATCCACAGCAGCAGCTAGCACCGAAGCATCAGCAGCCAGCACAACAGTCGCTGCAGCAACCATATCCTGGACAGCAACAGTGGCCCCAGAAGCAACCTCAGCCTCAGCCCGGCCAGCAGCAGTGGCAACAACAACCCCCACCACCTCCACAACAACAACAACAACAACAACAACAATCAAACCAGCCAGCCAGTGTTCAACAAGGACAGCAACAGTGGCCGCAGCAGCAGACGCAGTGGTCACAGCAGCAACCCTACTATGGACAGCAGCAACAGTTTCAGTCACCAAAGCACCAACCATATCAGCAGCAACAAGTGCCGTCGTCACAGGGCCCTATGCCTGCAACATCCATGGCCCAGCCACAGCAAAGACCACCTCAGCCAAACTCTCCACACCAACAAGTAGCAACATCACAAGCATACCAGCCCCCTGGAGGCCCCTACCCGCAAATGCAGCAGCCATTCCAACAGCCTTCATCACTCCCTCTGCAGGGACAGCCCACCTTCCCCCAGCAGCAGCATCAACAGCAGCCGTACCAGCCCCCTGCGTCTTCAGTACCTGACTTCGCCCGAGAGCAAGAGAGGCTACCACAGCCAACCATCCAACCAATAAAAGCAGACAGCGTCCAGAAGCCAGCCACAGACCTCCTGTCCATCAGCCCCGAAAACAAGAACAGCCCTCCAATCCAGCAACCAGCATTGGTACCGAACGTCATCAAACCAGAGCCTGCACACACCCTGTATGAAGAACCTAAAACAATTCCAGAAGTGAAAAGCGATCCGTATGAGAACAAGGATATACTGGACAGATTTGTTGAAGAAGTTGAAAAGTTTGAGAAACATGTTGAGGGATTGAGCAAGCAGACATTGAGTGGACCCACCATTCTTGACAGAGAATGGAAGGTATGTGTGAATATTAGCAGTTATATTGTCATTAGCTATAGACTTGCTTTCCGTTTTGAAGGGCTTGAAAATATTCAGAATTTTTTAACAAATAATTTATACACATTATATCTGGCATTTCTTTGATTAATTTGACCCAATGATCTTCCTATCAGCATGCAAGTTTAGCAGTATTTCTATCAAGCTTTTGATCATTGCCAACCAATGGCATGTTTTAAATGGCATTGTGTCTTTTGTTGGAATACAGGAACTGTCTGAATGTCAGATGAAGGAAACCAAACAGTACTCCATCTCCATAGCAAGGTGTTATTCCATGAAAAACAGATACCCAGACATCATGCCATGTGAGTACCATAGTTTTGTGTCCCTTGAACAGTCGTCATAAAACCCTTGAGAGAAATGAAAGGATTGCTAATTCCAAGTGTTTAACTGAATAAACTTTTACCTTGTAACAGAAAACAATAAAAGTCAAATATTTCCTCATGAAAATACATGTATACATGTACCTGTCCATATGTGAAAATATACCAGGTAACAGCTTTTTAAATACATGACTTTCCTAGTTTGCTGTCCATAACATTGACTATGTGAGTATCAACAGCACCATAGCCAATGTCACAGTTCTATTTCTGGCTATCACAATGAGAAAAGGCATAAGCTTTAATATTTAGCCTTTCTACGCCATCGTTTTAACCCAAACCCATTGTTATCAGTCCCAAGTGTGGACGTGTATAAGGGGATTTGGGGATGAACAGCAATGTTGTCCCTTGGAATTTTTACAAGAGTGCTTGTGTTTGTAGTGTGGGCTGATTTTTCCTGTGGAAACTTTTGGAATTATTCACTGTAATTTGAAAAATATTGGTGGTAAACCCTTTTCACAAAAGGGAATTCAGACACCACTAGATGGCACCACAGTGCTGTTACCTTATTTAGGGAGAACTGTGTGAAAATGTTAAATAAGTGATTGTTGCATAGGAATTTATTGCTAAGTCACTTCTAATATTGCAATTCATATTCTTGCAGATGACCACTGCAGGGTGACAATTTCATCCCAGAAGGACGACTACATCAACGCCAGTATGCTGGACGGGCTGGTACCGACCTCACCACGGTTCATAGTCACCCAAGCACCTGTCCCAGCATCTATCAGTGACTTCTGGCTGATGGTCTACGAAAAGCAAATCACAGTCATTGCAATGCTGCTCTCTGATAGTGAAGCGGATAAGGTTGGTTGAGATTATTTTTATTTCTGAAGAGGTTTTATAGGTTTTAGCAATTTACCAGCCACATACTCGTATTTTTTATGATTATGATTTGAAATCCATTTTATTACATGTATACATGGGATTAATGATAATATGAAAGTTTAATGCATATCGTCAATTAATACTACAACTAATCAGTGCTACCATTACAAAGTATGCATATATACCAGGCCGTGATCATTTAAAGTCACCCACTCCAAGAGTATCACAATGGTGCTCTAAATATTCCTGTTTTGTCATGTCTTTGAGAGCAGGAGCCAATGTGATAGATACCCTTCTATCCAGTATCTGTTCAGTATGAGTATGTATTTCTTGAAATGTTCATGTACAACGTAAGAAGGACATCAACGCATTTGTTTCAAGATTTATTGCCGGTAGGAAGGTGAAACGAAAATTGTAACACTTTCTCATTTTGAGATTGTAACTGTGCTCTTCCTGGTCCTCAATCCTCATTTTCCATTGATTTTAATTTCCAGAAATTCAACATTTACTGGCCGGCAGAGAGGGGAGTGACTATGCAGTGTGGACAGTTACTGCTTAATCTGCAGAGTACCAGACTGTCATCCCACTGGACAGAACGCCGGATCAACCTGACTCACAAGGAAACTAGACAGAGCAGATCCATCATACACTTGCAGTTTTCATCATGGCCAGAACAGTAAGTGAACTATGGTCATCATATAATGTGTTTCCACTTTCTTGTAGTCTTACTTCAACTTGTGTTCATGTTTTATGACATCACAACTGTCAAACTGGACTGAAACAGTTAATGAAAAATCATCTAATCAGTTATTTGATAAAGTTGGCAAAAAGAAGGGAAAACAGGACAAAGCTATCCTACCTCTTTGCCACTAAGTTTTGAACAGTGCCACTGTTCTATGTGACAGCTGTGACCCCTGTATGTAAATAAGGGTATAATAGTTTAAAACATTTTGTATCAAATAACTTATAGAGATGGTACTACCATTGAAGTTGTAATCTGTTGAATTCACAGAATTAAAACATTCTTTTCAATAGGATGATGTCATGATAGTTCTCTGAACTTACAAGAAATGAACTAATAGCTCTCATTGTTTTATTATATCACCATTAAAAAAAATGTCATTCAGTTGAACGGATCTAAATTAAAACAATTGCAAATTCACAGTACTAAAACATTCTTCCCAGTTGGTGATGTCAAAATGGTTTTCTAAAAATCTAGGAAATGAATCAATAGCTCTTGCTGTTCTACAACACCATCACTCCCTTTTGACCAATAGATAGCCTCACTCAATTTAATTGTCTAAAATGAATACTCTTGCTGTCAATCCCTTTCTGAATTTCTTCCTGCAGTGGTTTGCCAGAGAATGCAAATGATTTGGTGTCGTACATCAGTGAAGTACACAATTACTACCAATCACAGCGCAGCTTGAAAATACCTATTGTGGTGCATTGTAGGTAAGTAACATACAACGGAGTTAATTGCTCAGATTAAGTTGATGAAATTTATCATAGTGCTCTTGAATCAGCTTTCTTGTACAAAAAGGAAGTTGTCGGCGTAGTGATGAGAAAAAAATTGAGATAAAGAGACAGAGTGTGTAGAAAGACTGACTAATCAGATGAGACTGAAGTAGTTTATGAAGGTAAGAGAGTGAGATACTCAATTTACAGGTGTCGGTTGCACAGACACATACATCTGTGCAGACTCCTACTGTCTCTCACATGCACTCCGATGGGCAGACAGCCAGACCACACACTCATAGTGACAAGACTGTATCATAAGTATGTTCAAAAACAAATGTAATGTCATGTTTAACCACAGACAGTGGAGCAGAAAATGCTTCACTGTCTATGGTTTAACGGCATATGTGGATGCATATATGTGTATGTGTACAAGTGCTGTATGCAGATAGTAACAGAGATAGTAACAGTAGCACAGATACAAAGTAAGTTTTGACATGCCTACGTTGCCTCTTTCCCATTGCAGTGCCGGTGTGGACAGATCTGCCATCTTCTGTTTGACGTACGCTGCCATGACTGAGATTCAGTTTGGTAACGGCATCATCAATATTCCAAAAATGATCAGATTTATGAGAAATCAAAGAAAATACATGATACAAGAAAAGGTAAGGGGAAAAAGTAATAGCTTTGTGTCTGTAAAGTTTTGAAAGCACCTTGTGGTCCACTCAAACATATTTTAGTTGAATGCCACAGGATGCAAAATACTGATATTTCAGAATACAAGTTACTTCCGTGATTGTGCATTTCAAGACATGTTGGTTTTTTGGAAGAAACTCTACTATAAGACCATCAGAAAAATGATCTTCCCTGCAACATAAATGAAATTTTTTTTGGAATTTGAGCACCCTGTTCATGCTACAACTCAATGGGTAAACTCCCCTGTTCAGTATCTCGCTTTCTGTTTAATTTTTAGGATCAACTGAAATTTTGTTATGAAGCTGTGCTGTTTTATGCTGAAAAATCTCTGTCAAAACGTAAGTTCATTTTGCATGATTCTTCATCAGTAAATTGACGGCATCTCTTTTCATTTGCATCATATCCTGGGTGCCAGTGCAACCATGTATGGAAATGGATGTGGTCATCTTCATTCTGACTGCAAAACAGGATGAGAGAAGCTGCCACCAGATTTTGTATGATCTGCACTCAGGGTAAAAGAGCAGTCCTCAATCCCTGGTTCTTGCACGAGTGCTTGTTGACATTGGCTGTTTATGTGATTTTAAACCTTTGTTACTCTCTGCAAGTTGTGTACAGTCAGTCAATTTGTTCAAAGACCAAGCTGATTAAAAACCTGCCCCTTTAAAAAAGATAAACATTACAATATTATGTATGGGGGCTCGTGGGGAGTGGGGCATATGACAACTGGTTGAAGGACATCAATCAAGGTATCAATTCAATCAGTCTGAAGCATTAATAATTATATACTAATAAACCTTTCACTACGCAGATTCTGCGTATCTGACTGGAAAAAGTCTAGCTGCCACTGTAAGCATGTAAGATACAATGTAAGTGTTTGGTAGTGAGAGGCATATGCGATATTTATGAAGTGAAAAATTTTAATGAGGGTTACCTTCCATGATATTGCATGTTACCAGTGTATTCTGTAGGCAAAATCAATACGGCATTGACTCATGACTGTTTTTTGTGACTCCAAGAAATGTCTTATGTTGCATGTAATAACATCTGCTGACTCAAAGTGATTTTCAAGCAATTCCTAAATATAAACAAAGAGTTTAGAAATTGTTGACACCAGAGGGCACACTGACCACGGGGAATTAGTAGTCTGAGCTTCAGTCTAAGCTTTCTGCTATCATATTCTTTTTCTTCTATCCAAATTATCTGTTCGTTTGGTAAAATTTGGTTTCAGGAGGGATTTTTCTCCGCAAACCAGTGACGCCAGGAGTAGACCAGCAAAGCCAGGGAATGCATTCGTTTGATTTCATCATGGGAACCAACTCACTACAAGATATCCAATCCAAGATATCCCAGATGACAGTCAAACCCCGCCCAGTCGTGCAGCAGCCAACCAATGAGAATTCAGATTCATCTGATCTGACCAATCAGCAGGAAGAAGTGATCGCCGACCAGGTGGTGCAGGTGATGCCAAATGATGTCATGCAGCCAGCAGCCAATCAGGTTGCGGCAGGTGATCATGTGATGCATAAGAGCCTATCAAGGACAAACTCGCAGGATTCACACGGTAGTCAGGGAGTGAACAGTTATCCCCCATCCCCCAGCAAGGCACCCCTCCCACAACCTCAACAAAATAACCAGATTCCAAGCGGCTACGATTCTATGGACTCTTTATCCAGCAACTCATCCCTCGCTGCGAGTGCGACAAATTCCCAGGCGCAGATCGTACAAAACCAAGGCGTGCAAAATGGCCAGGAAGCGCCAAAGAAGTCCACCTCACCCTCAATCCTGGACAACCTAGACCCAGAAAGTTTCACTCTCACCGCAAGCCCCAAGCAGCACCAAAAAATCAGCAAAGCTTCTTTTGAAGAAAGGAAAGACGCCCTCGGTAAAGACAATGACCCGAACGATCCTTTGAGTCTTTTAGATCCTTTGTGGACTCTCAAAGACAAACCAAAGTAAATTGTTACTGTTTGACATAAAATCTACCCTAATTGTCTTCGCTTCATGAGATATTCGCAAATGTGCTAAAAATTTACAAATGAGTGAAGCCAAAAATGAATTTATGTAGTATTAAATTTTGCAGTATTTTTATTTGAAAGTTTATGTGTGATGTAGAAAAAATTACTTCATGAGTTGAACTCCTCCTAATGTCTGTCCGGGTTGAAATGGACTAAAAGATTGTAATTTCTTGATTGTTTTGTGCTGTCAATCAATCTATGATTTTCAAAGCCAAAAGGCAAGGAAAGCCTGATGTTTTGAGGTAAATATTCCCTGGTGTCTCTTGGTCGTTCAGATCTTTCACTTTCCATGCAAGTAATTCCCATTGGAGTCCTCCGTTTCTTTCTCTACACTTACCTGCACCCTTGCCTTGAAAGTGACAGGCCCAGGATCCAAAGACATTTTAGTTGAGAAAAAGCTACGCTAAGAAATTTTACCTTATACAGTGTTTTCATCATTGAAGTTTTTAACTGCAATGTTTCACTCTACACATGTAGTCTTCGTAAGCTCTTCATCAGTGTTAGTGTCTTTGAACACTCACATCCACGAAAGATTTACTTTGATGGAGCAAACGTGGCAGAGCTGAAAATTTCCCTGGGGCTGTTAGAAAGTTGTCTCTCACTTGCACAAATCATTGTTTGTGTATGTTCATGACCAATTGGTAGGCTGTCACACACCAACCATAGATGGTGATAGTATTTATAAAATTCACGGTCAAAATATTTACAATTGAGAATTTGCCAGAAGTTGGTCCACATTATTGATGACAAATTGCCCAACAGAGTTGCCTTTCGTATAGATGTGTTCCGCCGACAGAACCCTTTCACCACCATGGTTTGGCCCAAATCAATCATTGTCAATGGTGCTAGTTATGGACCAGTTTACAAGGCATTAGGGGTGATCAGGTTAACAGGTGATTTGGACAGCAGCAGTAGAACACTGAAAATACTGCATACAACACACAACTGTCTAGGTGAACAGAATATTTGAGTTCTTATTCCAAGTGTCACAGATTTATGTGATTTGCGAGGTGGAAATTTAACCTTTTCACCACCATGGTTTGGCCCAAACCCATTGCTATCAATGGTGGTTGTGGACCTGTTTACATGGAACTGGGGGTGAACAGGTTAAACCTTAAAATAAGCAGGGTATGGACTAAAAGCAGAAATATAGAAGGCATCTTCACAAGGCTTTACACCATAATAACGATTGAATTGTATTTATTTCTAGATATGAAACTTCCTGAATATTTATATACATCAGTGTCTGCAGTGATTTGTATCTACACAGACATTTATTCTAACAATCACTTGGCATAATGCACAAGCTATTAGGAACCAAAGATTAGCTCACAAAGTTTTGTTCAAAAACAAATTACTTCGCTGATAAAAATAATAATTTTACCATATGTTT
>LD346952.1:53393-101053 GCA_001465055.1 Ptychodera flava | reverse complement strand
TTACATTGTGTTAATTTTCTTGTGTGTGTTTTTCAGCCGCTTAGACGCGTACCTTTTCCCATTTAGAGTGGACGCAAAACAAAGAATTTACTTACTTTGGCCTAAGTGAAGGGAACAGGTGAGAAATGGTATTTGTTTTCCGAACATATTTGACAAATGACGAACACAAGGATTGGACTTCAAAGCGCCCTCATTAAAGATTTGCTCTTCACAGGATTGAAATGTCCACTGAATAATTACCTTCCACAAAGTACCGCGCCAAACATACCGGTACCGGTATATACAAGACTTAGTAACCAACTGAGGCTTACCGTGGATCATATTTCGATCATGGAGGCCAAGAAATTCTATAGATCGTTCGTGCACTGTGATGTCAACGCCTTGTTGAATCGGTATGCCATATTTATGTTAACGACTTTGTAGTTTCAACACTGAAGGATATCGGGGCAAAAATTACTATTTTTTTCCTTTAATTTAAACTAACCACCAGGCGGCAATATAACCATTTTGAATGATTTGTGTTCATTAAAATGTTCATGGGTATAAAATCTTCATTTTCAGATGTCTTGTTACATTGGCCTGTTGTATAAACCACCCGGCCGTTAAATGATATTTACAGAATGTGCCGATAGATTTTGCAAATCCTTCTTTTCGTGTATATAGTCATTGTGATTATTATTGTACCCTTTGAGGTCGGTAAAATAACTTGTTTGATGTCCGTTAGGGTAATTAAAGCGGTTTTTTTTCCTTCTTTAGTATGTCGAACCATACTTTATTCGAGTTGAGCACTACACCTGGCCACTACACTATGCATTTGTTCACTGTCCTTGTGATATTTTGCAAAAGTGATGCGATGATGCGGTTTTCGGTTTTGTATTTTATGGAGGTTTTTGCGGGGGGGGGGGGCTTTGTTGTGAGATTTGAGGAATAGTTTTTGTTATTTCTTTGACTACAAAAAATTTCTCCTATCTTTTTATTTTTAGAAGAGAACGTTTGGAGTCTATTTGTTTTACTGCTACGAAATTGAGAATCGATACAATTTTTGTGTTAGCCAATTGTAAGTGATACTATGATGGATATTCATTGAACATCATTACCTAAACAGGAAGATATGACGCGCAGATGTCGCAGTAATGCTGATGATGACATAATTATTTTCTTCTTTACTGCGCAAAGTGATTTTCATATCGTGCCTTTCAATAGCAGTCGTGCGCCCACCCGTGTTCATACCACGATGTTTAGGAGATAATGTGCACCTAGTATGACTCATTAGCTATAAAGAATATGAGTTTCAGAAACGAAACAAATCAGAGACCACTTTATTCACAATATTTCGTGGCTGTGTGTGTCAGAGACAGACAGACAGACAGACAGACAGACAGACAGAGACAGGTAGAGAGACAGAGAGACAGAGAGAGACAGAGAAACATACAGAGAGAAACAGAGACAGAGACACAAAAGAGGATGGGGTCACCTTCACCATGTATAAAAAATGAACACCATGTATGTATAGAATTGACTCAGATAAGTAGTTCAGCTAGCCATGCAATCAACAAACACAGAAGGAATGTTGCAAACTATGACGTGTCCATCGAATAATGCTAGTTAAAACCTTTGCCCTAGTTCAGAGGACACCCCTTCAAGTTTGTTGACACCAGCGCGCGTACACAAACTTTTTTCAACCTGGGTAGGCAAAATATTGCTACTAAGGAAATTTTAGGAACCGGGTTAAAGTGTAGTACACGCCACAGTCAAACATTTCATGCTGTAGTTTAAATTTCATTTATTACATTATTTCAGTTCCATTATTATTATTATTGGATTCCATGTCCTGCAAAAGAGCCGTAAAATGTTGAACATTTTCTTGACGTCTCTGACAACCCCGTTACCCCCCCCCCCACCCTCACCCCGCGTAACTTAGTTGGCACTTTCAGCGAAACAACGACATATTGAATAAACATCGGACAACTAGCAAAGTGCAATCGCTCTCAGTCCCGTCCAATTTAGCCGTTATACTACTAACAGTATCTTTATAATAACATTCAGTGTATTGCCTAAAGACTTTGTAAAACACAACTATAAGAGTAAAATTCTGTATAGATTATGCTGTATCATAATGAAACAACAAAACAGTATTCGTGTATTGGTACAGATGTACAGGTTATCAATCATTTTCAGCTTCATTTATTATAGTAATGTCCATTAATCTGAAATCCTTCATCCATCGTGTGGCGTTTGTGCACATATAAATCTCTCTCTCTCTCTCTCTCTCTCTCTCTCTCTCTCTCTCTCTCTCTCTCTCTCTCTCTTATATATATGTACATAACGGTAACAGCCTCTGTCTCTGCCAAGTCGTAGCCTCATCTATGTTTGAAACCTGCGGAGAGAAAATGCATGAAGTTATCGCCTGTAATATTGATTGCTCTTCGACATACATTGAAACGCCAACCAAATTTCCTCAAATACGTGCATGCATGAACCTGTAAGATAAGATCAAGTTGTACGGCTGTGCAAAGGACAAATGATGCAAGGGACTTAACTAGAAACGAAGCAGGAGATTTGCTTTACAGAGGAAATTACAAGTTTTGGTAAGCCGTTCGTGAAAAAATGCTTGGCGGGCAGGAAATTAGCTGAAATCTCGGGTAATACGTGATTTTACAGGAAATGCGTACTCTGTCACGGTGCACAGGTGTTGAAAACTCGTGGGAAGGGCTCGTAAGACAAATGTACCTTGAAACTTGGGCTAATGTGCAGCATTTGGAAGCTTTTGGTCAATTGTTTGGCTGAAACTCAATTTTCTCATTTTATTATTTCCAAAATGCCAATCAGTTACTCAATAGGTTTAGTTTCAGTCAGACTCCTTAAGTTGTTGTAATTATTGACGTAACCTTCAGAGACCCTGCATATTGCCAGTGAAACTTGCTTGATCATACGTGTGTCGCTTCGATGTAACGCAAATATGTGATAATATGAATATCATCTCACTACGGGAGATGCAACCAACGGTTTAAAGGATCAGTAACTGTTACTTCTGGCGATTTTGCAACTGCATTTTATTTCCGTGTATGCACTACAGATGCTTTGTCTACTTCCTGTAGTATGGCGAAATACCTGGTATTTCCTTTGTCAATGCAAATACTAGTATTTTACTTGTCAGTGCAGCGTCATGATGTTTGACATGCATTCTTATTGGTGACCACTTAATTCAGAACAGGGCCTGAACTGACTTGACAACAAAACGATGTATGTAATTTTAAGTCTATGTTGACGTACCAAATATTTGGTATTCAACAACGGCATGTTGTAGGAATCAGATCAAAGAACCGTTGTTGATATACGGAACAAATACATTTATATTTGCCAAAGTTACGGTCACTCCGCTTTTAAACAGAAAAGTGTTGATTTCTCATGCATGATAAATGGTGACCACTGACTGAAACATTCTTAGCCTAGTATTTGAAACCCCCAGCAGTTACCCACTACACACCTGCATACCCCCAACCCCCCCCCCCCCCAAAAAAAAATCAAAATGAGAGTAGACGCTTGCCTCTGGCAGAAGACGGCTGGAAAGCGTACATCGAGTATAGTCTCATGATGAAATCATCGCCTTTGTACGGGCGAAGTCGACCTTTGTGGCGGGAAATTTCGTCTTCTGAGAGACTCACGTCCTGGTCCATTAAGTCTTCGATGGTGTTTCTGGCTCTCTCTAAGGTCGGGGAAGAGTAACGCGCTGGTTTGCTGCTAATAATTGGCAAAACCCTTGCATTTGAACGGAGGGCGATGCCGAGTTTATCTGCAAGAAGAAGAGTAAAGATTGTGGTTTCTAAGCAGGTGTTAAAATGAACATTGAAGGTGAAATATTGAATAAATCCTCTCGGTATGTTAGTATAAACAGCGTAATTAATAAATTATGTTATTTGGTGTGATGTGGTACAGTGTGGTGTGGTTTTGAGTGTGGGGTTGTGTGGTTTGATGTATTGTGGTGTGAGTTTAGAGTTGCATGGGCCGTGGTGTGGTTTATTTTGATGTAATGTGTGTGTTGTGATGTGATGTGGTGTGATGTGATGTGATGTGATGTGATGTGTTGTGATGTGATGTGATGCGATGCGAAGCGATGCGGTGCGGTGCGGTGTGGTGTGATGTGATGTGATGTGATTCGATGTGATGTGATGTGATGTGATGCGATGCGATGTGATGTGATGTGATGTGATGTGATGTGATGTGATGTGGTGTGATGTGGTGTGACGTGACATGTGTGGTGTGGTGTGGTGTGGCGTGGTGTTGTGTTGTTCGCCGTGACATGACGTGGTTTGGTTTGGTTGGAGTGATGTGGTGCGCGCCTTTGCGTTGTGGTGTAGAGTGATTGTTGTATTTGATGTGGTTTGGCGTGATGTGGTATTGCATTGGTACGGTAATGTACGGTATCATGGCATTTATCATGACATTATTACATGTAAATCAATGATAAAACTCGATATAATGCCGAGAAAAGATGAACTTTTTAATTCAGCCGGTGAACAATGGTGAAAGCCGATGACATTTCTGATGATATACTTGTAAGCTTCTTTGCAAAAGCAAGCCCACTCTCTCTAAGTAGCAAGCTCACTCTCTGCATGTATTAAAGGCCCATAAGCTGTAACTTTTACCTATTTTTACCTATTTTTTTGTTAATTAAAACATCTTGAAACGTCAATAAAATATGTCCAGTTCTTGCAAAATGATGTATTTTGGTAAAAATAAATCGTAAATTACCTCCCCCGCAGACGCACAACCGCTAAAAAGTCAGCCGCGCCAAGCGCCAGATTTCAAATTCCATGGCCTATGTTTACACACGGCAGGGCTGTCACGTGGTAAAGATCGCAGAGAGTGATGACGTAATGATCACGCGAGACCTTCGATATTTTGCGTGAAGGAGAAAGACGTGCCTGTGAGGTCACGGACCACTTGTCAACATCAACAATGGAGAAAGGCGTAAGTAAATTACCTATATAAATACTTTTGTTGTCTTTGATGTTACGGACCGGGCGGAAGTGTGCATCCTTTGTATTGATTTTGTAACAGATTTCTTTGGCAAGCCAGGATTTTAGAAGTCTATGGCAATAAACACTTTCCAGCCGGTTTTATTTTCCTGTGTCGCGGTGTGGCACCAAACATTGTCCGTGTATCATCACCAGCTATCGTGAATTACGTTTCCATTTTTATTTGGGGGGGATTCATCTAAGTTGTCAAAAATCGTAAAATTGTTTTGAATACCATGCTCTTTGAGCGAGTTCTTTCTGTCGCTTTTCTTTGGCTGTTTTACTGAACATGTAGAACATTAGAGCTCCGACCCGGTGAGTAACGGTACTGTCACGGTACTAACTGTAGTGTCTGTATGCGTTGACCCGGGAGCGCAGTCTATGTGGAAACACATGCTATTCGATAGCTTTCGAGCGATGGTGTTTGCCCAGACTATTAATCTCATAAAATACACATTTGATCCGCATAATTGCTGCTCTCGATGATCGACGACAGTTGAAAGTTCATAGAGTGACCGTGATGTCGGCACAGCAGCCTGAGCACGCCTGCACATACATCGAGATCGCGAAGGCGCGTACAGATGGATTCGTCTTTGACACAGGGTAGGGGCCGGGCATGGAGGAAGGTGTATGTGTATGGTAGGGGTTAGAATGAAAATGAATAAGGGCTGATGTATTACATGCGAATCAAAGCACTGGTTTTGTTTTTAGGACTGGCATTGTTCACTTTGAAAATAAAAGAGTTCGATTTGCATTACATTGTGAGAGAAAAATACTGTCGAAAACTGTCACCTTTTATCATGTTATTTCACTTGTCTCAGATATTTTTTTCAATACATGGAACAATATGCCCCAGTTCATGACTTGTAATCGAGATGGTGGTTGGAAAACAATGTTGATATTTGATTTCCTTGTTATGACATGGTGATCTATTGTCTTTTGTGCTAGGACAGTAAGTTCAAATAATACATTTGAAGGGCAGAAAATGGCTGGAAATGCACAATCCCGCAGTCGACTCAGTGTTTTGTTGAAGATTTTTTTCTCTGGCACGGTGGATTTTTGAAACCAGCGACTGTTGAACTGAATAAATGCTGTTTCTGTATTTAAAAAAAAAAAATATTTTTGCCAAAAGTACAACCGTAATGTTTTTCGGGGGGAGGGGGGTAGCGGGTGTGTTTTTGAGTCAGCTAACATTTGGACCAAACAAGTAGACAGCTGTTTCTGTAGTTTTTATAGAAAATGTTTATTTATTGACCAAAATTCTACCTCATGCCATTGTTTTGTTGCTTTTTCCAGGTGGAAGCATTTTGAGCCCACAGACTCTTTCTTACGTGGAAGCAAGACACTGCTGTTGTTCATCATTTTTATACATAAGGTTTTACTTTATTTACAAAAGAGCTCAATGATGTGAACAAAGTGTATTTTTAGGAATGTAAATAAAGATATAGAGACATTTTATTTTTCCTCCTTATCCTGTTAATTTGCTAGATTTGTTTACATTGATGTTATGACAGTATACACATATTGACTGGCCATGAGGGTAACAGCATAGTGTGTACCATGAGGGACTGTGAGTTATCCCCCAAAAACAGACTGTTTCCCGAGGCCAAAGGCCCGGGGAAACATTTTGTTTTTGTTTTTTGGGTTTTGTTTGGGGGGGTGACTCAGAGTCCTGATGGGTTAAAGAATTTTGCTGTTACCCAAAAGCCAGTCAATATGTGTTTTGCAACACACCTAGCATTCCACATGAAGCAAAATTGACTGATATAAATCAGAGTGTGTGACTTTGTGGAAAAACGTGAATGCTACAGACTCCAGGCTGTGATTTTCATATTTTACTGGAAAAATGGCAAATATACTTACAGTGCAACCAAAGACTAAACAAAGCATTTGTTGAACATGTTACCTTGGTGGCACTGAAGGTAAATGGCCTAAAAAGAATGTCAAGGACACTGTGCTCTCACTGTGATCAGCTATAACACAAAACACAAACGTGTTCATCCCCATTACCCCCCCACCGGTCTTCACCAAATATCACAGTAATAGGTACCTCATGCATTTTTCAAGCATCAACACATATATACACTGGACAGATGGATACCTTTTGCATATGCTCCTCTGTCATACATCCACATATCAAGGTAAGTTCAAAATATAGTCAATGACTCCGTCCGCTTCCATACAGTGACAACATATTTACACACAAGCTGAAAAATGCGAAAATGGCCCTTGTAGCTGCTGAAATACCTTGAAGTTGATAAACATGAAGTCAAAAATCACTCAAAGGACACCAGAAAATTTGGAGAAAAAACTTGACTGATGACTGTCCAAGAAAAAACAGACCTACAGCTGTAATGGTTAAACTAGAATTAGATATGCACATAATAAGTGAGATAAATACCAAGTCATCTGTACGGGGTGTACCTATTGTAAATGCTCAGACATTGATTGAAGGACGTGAAAGGTCATATGAAGGTTACCCAAAATCTGGTTTGAAAGTTTTGGTCCCATACTAGTCATTATTTTCAAACAGAAAGCAGCTCTGTAGTGCTATTGGGTAGCTTGGAATTAGGCATGCCGATATTTACTGAGATACACAGGTCAAGGGTTACCCAAAATTTCGGCAATAACTTTTGGTCCTATATTATTCCATGTCAAATAAAACCAGATCCCTGACACGATTATGTAGCCTGAAATAAGGTACCTGGATATGAATAATGTCAAGGGTCACACTGAAATTACGGGATAAATTTTAGTCCTTTACTGTGCCATGTTCAAGGGAAAACATGACCTCCAGCACTTCATTTGCCTAGAATTAGGCATGTGCATATTTTAAAGCTCAATAAGCTTTATCTTTTGGCTATTTTTTTAGAACTTTTTTTTTGTGGTTTCCTTACACTTTTCTGCATTGAATCTCAAAACTTTAATTTAATGCCAAATATTTAGCATACCCACATAACCTACATATAAGTATAATCTACATTGTTATTGTTCAATATTGTACTCAAGTCCGGACTATAATTCATTTGTAAACAATAAACAATGATTACTACACTGTGCTGACTAAAAGAATACTCGAAATTTCAGCATGACAGATTACAGTCAGACACAGAAGTTGATATACAGAAGCAGAATACTGAAAACTTGCCACAAGTTACAGCTTCAATGAGCTGCATAGGTAAGGGATCACCCCAAAATTTGGAAATTAATTTTTGGCCCCGTAGTGGTCCATATCCAAAAGAAAGGTGATTGCTTACTCTGTGGGTAAACGCAAAATGAGAATATGGTGTCTCTCCTGCACCATGGAGGTAGTAGGAGCTCCATGCCTGCACTAAGGTACTGGCTGTGGGTCAAAGGTCAAAAAAATAATGGAAAAATCACTGAAAATAGACAATTGCAGATATCAGCACAAAATGACCAAATTTACATAGAGGCTACCTAAGGTAACCACAAAGTAAAGATCAACTCAATCTGGCCAACAGTTCTTAAGTTTCATGATTTTTACCACTTCTGCCTTTTTTCCCTCATTTGATATAGACGGATGGATGGACATATATACATACAGTGATGGACATTTTTTCAGCCTATAAGAATAGCTTCCTTTGCTATACATGTGGCTAGTATGGAAGCTAACACTTCAGGAAAACCTAAGGAAAGCCTGAAAGTCCTACTCTATCCAAAAAACATGAAATGTAAATATTCTTAAGTGTTCCCTGATTGTGCCATAAGAAAACTGGATTAGTAGAATCCATGTTATGTCAATGTGGTAGTATTGCACATATTTGCCACGTTAGTACTGCTCATGCAAGAAGTTGAAAATTTGTCATTCATAAAGCTACCTCATACCATGTCAAAACATTGTGGAAATTCTCTGCACATGAGTATGTCACATACATGGGAAAAGTTGCCATCTTTGAAATTAGCACTACAGCTGTAACTCTCATAATACATGTATTTCCTTTACTTTGTCTGTGTGTCAACTACATTTCTTGTTCTACTCCCTCATGCATAGTGAAATGCATACAGTTATGGTTGTAATGTTGTAATACACATTCTCATTATTGAAGACTGACATCCAGATTGAAATTCAATATTCAACAACACTGCTTGCTACATAATATACACAGATTGTTGACACACTGACTACTGAGTGTTTAAACATGCTTGAAGAAGTAGAACAAGAAACTGTAGTTGATTGACACAATAGCAAGACACTGCCAATGACCTAGTTATGACAATGAGAGTACTGGTACCTGAATGTGTACATAAAAGTTACAGTTCACTGTCTTTGACCCAACTGTGGACAGAACTCCGTCTAAGCATACGTGAGTAATGGCTGTTGATGAACACAAATGAAAACAGATGAAGATATGTGTCCCCTTGCCCCAACACTTCATCTGCATAGACTTAGATAACCCCTGGCAAACCAGTTTTCTCAGTCCCTTTATTTCTGATCTAACTCGGAGTTTTGACATTTTTTGTTCTGCACACTATACTTGGCAATAGCTCCTATATGTTCTTTTTGGTTTCTGTTCCTGAACAATGGAAGCAGTAGGTGGTGGTGGTATTGCTGCCAGATGTGAGGATATTCTCCTTGGATTCTGTAGCTCTATCTTTCTTTGCATACCTTGATGATCTTGCAGCCTCTTGCAGGATTATCTTCTTTACGTCTCTGATGTAAGAGTATGGTTTGTCAACCTTTACTGGTGTTGCAGACCATCTCCCACTCTTCTTGTTGAAGTGTCTGTGATACCTAAAACATTGATAAATAATTTATTGATGAATCTATAAAGAATATTTATGATTTTGGCTCTATCAAACAGGTTCAGCAAAACTTTATCTCTTGTATCATTAAAATAATATCAGTGTGGAAATTATTTTTCCACCGTGAAGAGTTTACTTGATAAACAGGGTAGGGTTGGCAAGGCTGACTATTTCACATGTGACTGGTATTTTGGTTGCCCATGAAAACAATCACATTTGTGGAAACATTCACAAAGTTGCTCATTATTGAAGCAATCCAATTCATTTTAACAAGTTTACATCTCTAACCCATTAATTTCATACTGTAGTTTATAATTTTGCAAAAAGCATAATTACTGGCACTTTCCAATAGAAACAATTTTAGCACAGGTACTGTTGATTCATTGACCTTCTCTTGGCTGCATTTACATACATGTTGTTTTGCACTTGATGTCAGGATAGAAAGGCTGTAAGGTGTATCTGAATTGTTCAAACAACGGAAGACTATGTTCCTGTCTAATTTTACAATAAAACTCACATCATTTCACCATTTCTTGTCTTTCTCACTTCTCTGTTGTGGTGTACATTGTGGTCAAGAGCAGCCAACCTATTTCCAACTCTATATACTGGTGGTTTGTAAGCAAACCTCTTTGCAGCGTACATTAGAACATTTTGTTGAAATTGCTCACGTTCAGCTGTGTGCCTGGAAAATGAAGAATGTGAATCAAAAATTGTAAACGATAGCAGTAGCACTTGACATGTCACCCCCTCCGAAGACATACATATTCAGATATAAAGACCTAGTAGTGGCATTTGTATTTTGGCTCACATCACCATTTTTATAGATGGCAACAGATGATTTACCACTCAATTATGATATCTTGCAAGACGTACATCCTTTGTAATTACACTAGCAATGGGTTGCCAGCCAAGCAGTACAAGTCTTTGAAATTGGAGTGGGTGAAGAGTTACAAAAATTGCAGCATGAAACTGCACAGTCATGCAAGGTCTCATGGGATTCCGAAAATCGTTTATTGGAGCTGTCAGGCCACGGAAAAAAAGAATTGGTTCTGGCCATGGCTTATTTCCAAGATTGGGGAGGTGATGTGCATTTATTTTGTATTTGCTCAGGTGAGTCAGTCTGCTTTCCAAACATGTATTCAATAGTTCACATTAATGTATTGTACATAATTCTGGAAGGTGCTGATCAGAAAGAAATTTATTTTTTTTTGCTCACTAGACTGAAATACATGAGTGTCATATGTATGTTTGTACCCAATCTATGTATGTATACATGTACTAGTATTCATGGATGGACATGTGTTCTTGTATATCTGTTGGTCAATTACAAAAACTTGAGAACCACAGCACCTTCCATCTTGTGTACATGTGCAGATGAACAATGGTTTGAAGTGAACTTGTTCAAATGAACTTGATGATTTCAGAAATATGCAAATGAGTTAAAGAAGTTCAAAATTGGTCAAATTTTTTGATCACAGAAATTGGTAAAGAGTTACCTTTAGAATAGCATTTTACTGACATACTAGCACTCCTTTTGTTATGAAACAGGCCATGCAACAAAATCTGGCAATGTACATAAATGTAGTATATTCAGATGACACTGCTGATGTCAAAATATCTGTCATTATTTCAAAATTACCATAGATATACATGCAAACTATTGTGCAGCAGCCTGATTAACACCTACATTAGGTATGCCAACATTGAATTAGGGTGATTTCAAACATTTGAGGTAGGGTGGGGTGGGGGCGTTACAATGTCATGTTTTACATTATTACCTGAAATTCAGATAGTATGGAATCTTCTTCAGGAGGGTTTTGTCCAGAACAATTTTTCTCAGGGCAACATGAGCTGGGCTATCGCTTTTCAACCACTCTCTCTCTCTTTATCATCTGTAAGGGGACCATGGTTACACTGATTCACACCCGCACAAGACGGAAGTATCCATGAATGTTCACCACAAACATGGTGTAACACTCCACATTATAGTCCCTGAAAAAATGAGATACAATATGCTGCTACATTAGGTGCATTGAATTACTTTGTAAATGTTACTGAATATTCAAGTTTACTTGACTTAGCCAGTTTTTCTGGTGTTATATGTAGTAGAATTAAGGGAGCTGTTGTGACAATTAAGCATCTGTCCACCATCAGTATTTCAATGACACAAATACGTTTTCTATACATATACTTGCAGTCAGTGCATAGATTCAAAGTTTGCATTACTTACATTCTCTGAATACTGTCTCTTTGTGATCTGCCTTCAAATCATGTGTTACACGTTAATAATGTTTACACAAACAAATAAAATACTTACCAGAAACTGTTCATAGTTTGATGCATTTTTACAACAGTGCCAAAAATGGTTTACAATATCCTTGCTCCACTTCAGGAGTAATCTGCACTCCTTGACTTGACCAGCCTGAAATACAAAGTTTTGAATGTTTTGTCAACAACGCGATCAAGTCATGAAAATACTTTAAAATTTCTAATGAAGGTCAGCAGACATTTTGCACATGACAAATGGCTTACAAACTTGCCTTCCATGCCATGAGAAATAAACATGATATACTAGTTAGGACTGGGAAAATTTTTGTGTCAATGGCACTACATTCCAAGTTTGCACAGAATACATGTATTTGTGGAATATATTGTACCATGTTTATTTGGTCTCAGTATTGCTGTAACCAAACAAAAGCTTTAAAATAACACACACATTAAGAAAATGGTAAAATAGAAAATTGCACATAAAACCACAAATCTTACTCAAGTACCTACAAGCCAATCATCATACAGCAAGTTTGATTTCTGACCTCTTTCCCATTGTTTTAGCTCTTTTCTATGTTTTTGGAGCTGGCACATCAATTAGCATGAAATCGTACCTCCAATTTATGATAATATCCAAGTCAGAGTACATACATGCATGCAATGGATGCTGACTGATCCCATAAAAGTTAGCATTAGAATTGATTGTGATAGCATACAAAAAACATAAAGGCTACATATCAAACTATTGCTCCATGTGCCATGTACACATACAGCAAATGGGAACAAAGGCTTCACTTTACCTTTACTATTTTTTTCCAAGGTTCTTTCTGTTTTCTTCTTTCCTGATAACAAACATAAAAGAGCATTTTGATAGAGTTTACTATTTTGAGAGGGCTCAGAGGTTCTCATGTAAATTGTAATTTCATGTACCAGTGGACAGTTACACAACAGTCACACATTGTGAATATTTGTCTGATATACACACATTGCTCACGACTGTGCAACATTAACACAGTCAGTTTATACCTCCATGAAAAACAACATTGAACATTATTAAACATTAAAACTTACAGATCTGATTTGATCTTAATGCCTAAGCTAAGACAGAATATCATGAATACTGAGTTTGCACACACTGGATGTATCACTTTAAATGGCTCACTGGTTATGTTCTCAACAGTTATCAGAAATAATAAATAATGTTGCATACATTTTGGGTACACCACTATATCCATCTGTTGAATCACTGCCACTGTCTTCAATCGCACACATGCCTGTCAGTGTCGTGCTGCCAACCTTAATACTGAAAGAAAACATAATTGAGTCAAATGCCATGCTGACTGCAACTATAAGAATAACTAGCTGGTATGTCTTCCACTACAGCAGCTGCACTCATTATAATACGGGAAAAAAATATTTTGCATAGACCTACTACTGATAGAAAGTGCAACTTTTTAAAAATTTACCTGCAATCCGAATCCATTGATATTTCAGACACTTCAGGGGCTGATATTTTCTGTAGAGTTTCTTTGTTTGGACCTGGGGTTGACATCATAGGTGCACTTACAGCATTACAGAGGAAGGGGAAACGCTGACAGGTTGAACTGCATAGTACCTTGTGTGAAAAAAATGTAAAGGATAAGTCTCAATTATGCTCTGTTACCCTATCTCTTCCTACCTCCTTGTCATGTCCTATTTTTCACAGCAGTCGATGCATAAGTTTAAAATACTATGGCATTACTTTGTGACTCATATCAGTGCCATGAAAAGAGAAATACACGAAAGTTCACATTTATACGCAAATATAACATTTACATCTGAATGTACCTGCCCCTTCCCCAGCACACACGTTTGCACATTGTCACAAGATGTACATCACCAGTCCCCCACTTTAAAACACTCAGAAACAGGGAAGCACTGATTGAATGAAATGCTTGCAAAACTGCATGGAGCCCAGCTCCATGGCTGGGGTAACGGCTCGATGAACAGGGTTAAAAAATTAAACTTGGCACTAACAAGATGTGATCTGTTTACGATGCATTCACAGGCACAGGCAGCCAGAAATGGACAATTATCTGAAAAAATGCAAACACAATTTGGAGACTTACCCATCACACGCATGTGCGTTTACAAGACAAGTTACAACTACTATGATTTTTATCACTGTCCAAAAAGAATCTGTACCGAGTGGCGTTCTAATTATTTGTATAAACTTCGTGGGTTGAAGTCCGGTTGACGGTCACGATTCAAGTTTCAACCACAGTCCCTCTATCCATGATCCACAGAGGGACTGTGTTTCAACGCAAGTTACAATGAACGCGGTTTATACTACACCACATTGCACGTCAATTCATAACAACGGAATCAAGACAAAGGCAGTCATAAAATCGAGGGCATTTTCGTATATTTAATCACAATTTCTCAATACTGTCCGAGCATCGACTTGCAGAAAAATAACGCGTCAAACATCATGCCACCAAACAAAGCGACCATCATCATGAAACATCGGCTTAACTTCGCTTATGGACGGTGGGTGTACTTACTGGTCGATCAGAAATCGTGCAACTTCGGCATTTGACTGCAAACTGTTGTCTTCTTTAACTGTCTTCCAGCGATCTATCTCTTCCCAGATATTTATTTTACCAGCATTCCGTCGAGTTTTAGCCCGTTTCTTAGCAGAATCACTAGGTATTCGGCGGCCCGCTGGACGCTTACGCTTTTCTGCTTCGTCGAGCGACGCCATGTTGAATGTGAGTAGAACGGCATGCGCATGCGCACATGAAGAATTACGTAGCATTTCGTGTGTCAACAGTGTTGTATTCCAGTCCGGACAAGAATGGAAATTGGCGACATAAAATCGCTCGTTGTTGGCCTATAGTATGCGTTGTGATCCCAACTAATGTGTGACTCTGCGTTATTTGGTAGGACAATCAACATAAGTAAGTCATCATTGAAAACAAAAATAGGAAAAAAAATGTCAAAAGTTACAGCTTATGGAACTTTAAGTAAGCTTAGATACTTTCACTTTTAAAACACCACGTAAATTATGACATTTACTTTTGAGTACTTTCGCCTTCATGGAATATTTGTGCATACCCACCTAGTTGCCTGCCCAGATATCTCATAATTTGATCTTCCTCGTTCAGAATTTCGGCAAAACATCTCTCACAGTGACATAATAGAATAACCCTGTCGAATTTTGGAAATCGGTTAAACCAAAGCATTCGGGCTATTTTAACGCAGTATAGATTAAACACATTGTTTATGCCATAACTTCTCAAATATTTTGCTTTGAGGTTGTCTGTCATCGCGGAATGTGAATGATTCTCACAGAGTTTCAAAGTTGGAAATCCGTTGACAAAATACGTGAGCGCGTTGCTGATTTGCCGTCGGCTGTCGTCGTCGGAAGCAAGGGGCCTGGACAGTTCTACAGTAAAATGGCGATCGCGTTGAACCACGTGATTGGTTAAGAAAGGGTTGCTATGCAGATCCCCGTCAGCAAGAGTGTCACCTCTCTGACCAATCACAAGGATGTTGGAATCGCGCGTGCGCATCTCAAGTGGCGTACTGGGAATCAATGGCAGCTTGATTAGGTAGTCCACAATACAGTCAACCTGGGTCGAGTTGAATTCGTCGGACACGGAGAAAATTCGACGGTCCTGGGCAAGTTTCCACGCGAAACGGTCTCTGTGTTTCCACTGTTTCGGCCACTTGTCAGCGATGAATTCATCACCCAAATCTTTAGACTTGCTGTCTCCATAGATCACGACTAATATCGACCCTGCAGTTGAACAAAACAATCAAATATCAAAATTGAAAGTCATAAATTGTTGACTGATGTCAATATTTGAAAGTGATAATTCCATATTAAAATTAAAAGTCATGCTGCTGAAGGTCAAACTGAAGGAAAATGAAGAAAATCAGAGGATTGAAAAGCAAATACAAATTTGTGTTTCCGATAACCCAATTTATATTATTGAAAACCCTCCGACCCTACAAACTTTTTTCTGCATTTTAAAAATTACGCAAGATTTTGCAAAGTTTTGAATTACACCCCATTAAAAACAAAATAAGATTGTCCCGACCACTCTACCCTATATACTGAGGGTTTGTTAACGGAACTTGAACAAAAACATTTCTTTTACTATTAGATTATTTCATGGTACTGTACTGACATGAAATTTCATTAGAGTTACCTTTGAGAGTACATCATCATGAACCTATAGTATGTCTCAAAGGTGGGTACTTAGCCAAATTGGTTTCCTTATCAGATTACATGACCTTACTCCAGTACACTAACAGTATCATGTCGTGTCTAACCCGGCAAACCTACGTATTCGATCATTTTTAAACATATGACCAACAAATACTCAAGTTAGACTGTTTTCGAAAGGGGGAAACTTTCCAGTTTTTGTACAAAAGGTCAGTCGCAGGTATCACTCTCTAAAATTGTCATAACTCAAATGTACTTCATATTCTGTCGAAAGTTTGTAAATGCCATATCAACAGACGGATTGGCGCCAAATTTGCAAATATATAAAATATATATAAATGACTCATATAGCGCAATTGATGTTCAAACTTTTCCTACCTTTGGGCTTAGTTGCAGTCCTGCTCAACATGGCCAACTCCTGTCTATGGTCGATGTTTCTGTCCCTTTTATGCGGTGCCAGACACACTCGACTTTGCCGGGCATCGATCACAACTACGGCGGTGGAAGTGGTAAACCCGTCGCAGGCCGAGTGGCCGGACTGTGAACCACCCAGGGTCCCCGACCTTCTGAAACTTCCGACGGTCACTTTCCCTCTGAGATTCTCGTTTCTTGCAACAACAGCATTTAGCAAACCTTTGACGTCTTCTTCAGCAGCTTTCTGGAAGGACTTTAACTTCGCGAAGACGAACAGCCGGTGTTTTTCCGCCATATTTGATTGACGCCCACCACGAACACGGTGAACAATATCACTTCAAAATATTTAGCCAGGTCGGCAGCAAAGGACCGCTACGTCCTTTCGGCCCTGTCCAGACGATAGCATGATCAGTCATGTCCATCATAATGCTGTCAAACTATGTACGAATCATAAAGAGCATACAAACCTTGCCACCAATCTGGCTTGCGCATGTTTCCAACGCTAACAGTGAGCCTGCCAATCTGATTTACATACCTGACTTTTGCACTGTGTCATCGGTATTTATGTTAATAGCAATATAAACATTGCCCAGGGCATGAATTATTGTTCCGCGTTTGTCAAAAGCCATTTCCCTATCTCTTGAATACTTGCAAGTAGTACAATAAAAGCTGACACTTGAAATTACCTGAAGTGTATGAGAAGGCCTCGAAAAACGTTCCATCAATAGTCTTAGCTTGAAACCATCATAGGGACCTACAAACATGCACGAATGGGCCTGGTATAGCTAATATCGGGAAGACGTTTAACTAGTTTTCCTTAAAAACGATCTAGCTCTAAACGAATTGAGCAAATCATAGACCGGTTATCAATATGCAAATAATACATCAATATGCACGACACAAACATTGACATGCAAGCATTTGAGAATGAACCTCTTCGATTACACGCTGCTTGAAGACGGAGGCAAAAAGAGCTCACAACAAAGCGCAAGAAGGCTCAATTTCTCCCTTACTCAAGGCGACGAGAATTTTTATACGAAGGCATGCTCATAATACCTATATGAATATATCTATGCAAATTTTGGAATAGAATCTTAATTTCTCATATTGATTTTATTTTCTGACCTATTTATACTTATCTCAGTTGCAGTCTTGAGATGGCAAAAGTTCGTTGAGTCATGGCAAGCTATCCATCATCACTTAAATGGAGTGTCAGAACATATCTTGACGGAACCTAGTGATCAAATATAAATTATTTTTATGAGGGCTGAAAAATTTAGTTCCCCCTAGATGAATGTAGATCATTCTGAAACTCAAAAAAGCCCACTGAAATTAAATATCGGGGCCTTTGATTATCTTAATATCGTTTGTCAAAAGGTTTGAAGAATTAGTCAAGATTTAGGTGCCATCCGACCTTCTTTGTTCGAAGGTCACTGTACGGATGTACCTGCCTCGATCCGGGTACTGAGGTGTCTATATATTTAGCTTGTTTACTGACTGGAATAACTATCTTTCTTTTATGACAATTATTTCTCTCACAACCAGGTAAACATGACAAAGAAATAAAGTCTGATTAACCTTAATTTACATTGAACTTAGCTCTCAGCTCATTAAAGGCGCAGTCCTCAATCCCTGGTTTTCGCATTTATTCTTGTTGACATTGGGCATTTTCATGGTGTTAGTCCGTTGTTTCCATTTGGAATTTCATCAAGTTGCCCATTTTGCTTTGAGACAAATCAAAGCTGGCAAACAACCCGCCCCTTTAAAACACACTGTCGTATCAGCCCGTGCGGCTATAACACCTGTTGTTATCTAGAATACTTCTTTTGCCCTGCTTAGGGCTCTGATTTGAGACCCACTAAGCTACCTTAGAACAGTCGCGCACATGCTGACGTATAAAGCAAGATTTATGAAGCCATGTACGTGCAGGGCAAAGAGGGGAGTTCCACCGGCAGTTGAGAGTTCCCTTTTCCGGAGCAAAGCAAGCACGATTACGTACTGAAGGAGGTTCAAATATAAGTGTGATCAGCGATTAACCATTTACGTTTTGTTGAATCCTACGCCATTGTTCGGAAGATATAAGAAGTGTGCAATGTCTATCGCTCTGGTCTGACTCTGTCCTGTTTGAAATTCACCGGTTTTGCTACAGCGTGTCGTGGAACAGACCAGATACCATGAGTCGACAAACTCTTCTGGCTGATCCGCTGAGCACCTCTCGAATTTATGTGACCATGAGAGGTTTCGGCTCGCCAGACGCGGACCTACACATATACGTGCGGTACGCCAAGGGAGGCCCTAATCCCATCCGCATCGAATGCCACAAGGACGACACCGTCTACGACCTAATCAAAACACTGATCATCCGCGCGAAAGAGTTCGGCTTGGACAACGCCGGGGTCACTCTCAGAGAAGGTGATATCACCGTGTACAAAGTCATACAAGATCAAGAATGCAATGTGCAGAAGAAGGAACGGCTACCTCCCAGAAGGCTACTGACAGAAGTACACGAATTTGACTTGGAGTTCGAGGCAGGTGAGGTCAAGTTTTCATTGAGCAGCAATTTTTGCTCGATGATAAAACCAGCAAATGACCAAATGATTTTCTTGCGATAGGAGAGTACAACAGGTCATAACATATTTCTTCCTTGTTCATCAACATACTGTTAACATAGGTTTCTTAGCGAACATTCCACGCGAAGTGGCATCACTAAGACCAAGGTGTGCGACGGGATCAGTACATTTAATTTTGCCTACTCTAAATCCCCTACCTGTTGCATCTCTTTCCACCTCTGATATTTACTTCCGTGTGGGGTGTATATGCCCTCTCAGTCTCTCATGCATGACAACAGCTCAAAATGGAAGAACACGAATACAATTTGCAGACCGTATGTCATGTCCCAACACGAGTCGACCGGCAAGTGTATCAAAAGTATATACATGGGAGACAAGCTCATCCGCACCAATAAACAGAAATAAAAAATGTATGGGTTCCTTTGGTAGCGCCGGGCTTTGAAGTGAAACATGGGACAGAGTCGTTTTGCGAAGTATTGAAGTACATTTTTTCGCCGGCATACCTCGACGACACCACGGTGACATCGGACCACGGTGTATGTTTTTGCTCATCAATCGTCAACTTTGTCGTCGATACAGCTATGGCTCAAACACATTTTTTGTTTGAATCGCAACAGAAGTTGTTGTACTTGAAAGGGATCGATCCCAAATGTAATTGCAAAATTCGGGGAGGCAGTTACGTAAAAACAACATTTGAACTCTCGTTCGATGATTGCTCGACAAGGGGAAGCGTTATTTTAAATTTGTTAAAAAATGCTTTGGGCGCAAAAATGGTGCAGCAAACATCATTTATGATTTTCATGCACTTGTAAAACATTTAGTGAAATGACACAAAGCAACGACAATGTAAATTTGCTGAGCCCGATTTTCTTCGTCTTTAGTCCCGTGCAGTTATTTTAATAACTTCTGTCGTGCTTCGAATGTAACACTTGTCTTTAATATTCGACGATTTTCATGACAAGAAGGACATGACCATATTGCTAGCGCTAGGGCTTGTTTCATCACTGAGGTAAAGACAAGATTTTTTTGTACCTCTTTGTTCTGATGAATCGCCCTGGACCTGTGTATATACATTACGTTTGCCCCGGCACGTGCAGCGGTGGACTTTAGTTTTCAAGTGAACGCTTACGCGTTGTTTTTACGTTTAATTTACAATCCAGGTTGACTTTATGGGTGGTTCAGTTTAAAAACCTAGCCTAGGCATTCTTTTGCAAGGCATGGCTTTACATACCGCGGCCGTTCTGTTACAAATGCCATTGGAACCAGTCAGCGTAATCTTCGGAATTACCAAAATCCATGACAATCTTCGGAATTACCAAAATCCATGACGTCATTCTCCAGTTGTGAAACCAGGCGTGTGTTGTGTATATTTCTATATTTTACATTTACATTTCCGGGTGTGATACATAACAATTGCATTGATACCCCAATATTGTTTAGAGAACAAAACACTAAAAAGTGTGCGATTACGCTTTTGGCGTTGTTCCAAATCAAAATTACACAATTCAAAATGTTTCTTCCGCTTGAGACTATAATAAAAATTCCTTTTCCCCGTAACATGACGAAGTAGGGAAGGCCAGACCAGACCTGTAGAAAAATTCAAGATTTGACAAGGTCGCTCGTTATATTTGAAAATGAAAAATCTTCATACTGTTCATGTCGGAAGAATGAAAAGTGATAGATCGAGATTACCGTTAAGGCGCCTTGAAGTTGAAATAATTAAATTTGTGCTCATGCAAACTTTCATCAAAGAAACTTGAAACCTTTCCCAGCAGAAATCAAGAAAAACACATCAGGGGCTACCGTGCAACACTTGGTCCGAGAGAAACAACCTTATAATTACTTGTATTTGAAATTCAAAATGACAGCCATCCCAAAATCGACTCTATAGATTTTTCAACTTTTGAAATAACAGTAATAATTATTCAGTCAAAGTCATATGCATCTGCACTGCAGGTAATTTCAATGTAAACATTTTCCCCAACTTTCAGTAGTTAACTCTTGAATGTGGTTTAACCGACCCCGGATAATTGGTATTTAGGCACAAAGGAGGCGAACGATCCAGTTAAATTATCTCCTTGTGGTTTGCAGTATAATATTACGCGCTAGCAAGGACAACAGTCTACTGGTGTTCATGTCTATGTCGCTAGGCACACAGCCTAAACTTTGCAACGTGACATTGGCAAATATTTATTTGGTTTAATAAAACCAACAGCATGATGTATGGCTACGGCCTTTGAACTTTGTACTTCAGTTTTGTCCCAAATATTGACCCTCAAACTCCCATGTATCTTGACTCCAGATCTGTTTGCGAATTTAATCGCACAAAAGGGACGTCCCTGGGACTTCCCCTCCGGACTTACTTAAGGGCAGTACGCACCTCGAAAATGAGAGTCTAAATATTTTGCTCAAACTGCGCTTAATGAAACATTCAAGTATACTATTACTAAATAAAGAATAAAAGTCGGTGGTCACCGTGTAAAAGTTGGCACTAGAGAAACAAATTACCTGACATCCACCGATATTTGAAATTCAAAATAGCCGCCATACCTGTGTTACCTTAATGGGTATAAAATTTTCGATATTCAAAAAGCGAAGACGGTTAACATTTTTATTACATCAAGAGCTTTGAAATAAGCACCAACAAGTTGTAGACAAGAAAAGTACTGGAAAATCTGAGTCCAAATATCTGTCCTAAGGCACATTCTACCTTAATTCAACCAACTTATCACATGCGTAAGCTCAGTTGTTGTCTTTTATATCTAATCTCTTAGACTCATCTTTTTGCTTAGCTAACATTTACGACATGATTAAAGTAAGCCCGCCAGGAACCAACTGATTTGATAATATCTACTTTATTGCCATTGTCGCCGTTGTTTATGGTGTCGTCGTCCTTGCTTGACAAAAATAACAACGAAATACTAAATGGATTAATATTATGAGAAGATGGAAGAAAGTATTCACAGTGATAATAGGCAAAAACGAATACAAAGACACTTTAATCAATTATTTTTTGATCTCGCCACAGGCGTTTTGAGTATCCATAGTGATCTACGCACAAAAATACGCGAAGCGCCCGTGAATCTCCTCAGTGCGTATACTGTGTGTAAATAAGCCAGGTGTGACAGTAGAAGAAGATGAGAATCAGAAATAGCCGCTACAACAATAAGAAATCAAATTCACAAACTTATACGTAACATTCTGCACTCCCTCTCGCACTATTTACAAACAAAAGCGTGTAGTGCGCCGACGCCAGTTTAGCACTTGCAAACTTTCCGGCAGCGCAGAGTTTGCTTTCATGGTGAAAACTAATTCACAAGAATGGACGAAATAGAAATTTTATACACCCTGTTTAGTAGAAATTTAAAGGAATGGCGATAAAAAAATCATGGTGTTCACGGCTTAACACATCATACTGAGAAACAAATAAAACCGTAATTTTAAAAAGCCGAGCGGAACTTCAAAAACAGACGGATAGAAACAGTTATTTAAAAGCAGCGGAAGTATACATGCAAAAAAATTGTAAAATTGAAGGCTCCCTTAGTTCTACTAACACGATGAGCTATGCACCTTATGCAGTGCCATTGGTGGTGACCTTATGCAGTGCAATTGGTGACAAGTCAGTGCTAGTTCGGATTAAGATTCAGCTATCAACAATAAAATCGGATATTGTACACATTCAAGTTTTGTTGTCAAGTCGAATACCAAGTATTTCGACATGACTTTGACCTGAGGACAATGAATGGCATTTCACAAATCGGACACACATTCCGGCAAATAAATCAATAGTTTCAACCTATGCGGCTTTTGGTTGATCAGAGGCGTGTATAACGTCAGATTTATGCTCGGAATGTTTGAATAACTAACAGGTATTTTGAGAGCACAATAGCGTATCGTATAAATGACAGATTGACTTCGTCAAATCTCTCCAACTTCTCGAAATCAGGTCAGCATACCAATTCTCTCGAGCAGTTAATAATCATTATTTTTCAAATTACTATCTTAAAAAAGGACGAACATGTTGAAAAGAATCACAATGCAATTGGAACTTGTGAGTTGGCCTATCTTTTCCAAAGGAGCTGTATGTAGTATCCGTGGCTATGCTTTGTAAGAAAGGCAGCTACTTGCCTAACATTGCAACATTCGAAATCATAATTATTCATCAAATAAACAGAGTTTTGGCGTTCAAGTTGCATTGTGCATGGGTGAAATTCAGCGTCTAGCCTCGTTTTGGTGTCATATGAATAAATAATAACTCATGCATTATTAATTAATACAGCCAAATCATCCACTACATGACATGAGGAAGTTTGGTTTCCGTAGGTGTCAGTGGTACAAACAAAATCTCGTGGTAAACAAGCATGGAAATGCGGCCAACCAAAACATATGTCTATACCGCCTGTACTGTAGATTTTTGCTCGACAATGTTTGTTTTTTGTTTTGTTTTTAGGGGGATTGTTGTTTCCACTCGTAAGTGATTTTTCTTTTGACCCTGTGGACTATGACTGGACGTACTGTGAAATTTCTATACATGACCGTCAAAAATGTTAGCCACGCAGTCGTTTAACCAAGAATTGTCGTTCATTTGAGAGTTCAAATGTATGAAAAAGGGGGCGCATTTTTTCATATTAAATGATTACATGATGCCAAAATGAAGAATTTCTACCGTGGGTTATGAAGTCGGATTTGCTAAGGTCATAGTCCGGCATCCTTTGCGATCGTTGAATGTCTTGTTTAATACCTTTCGGTTTTGCTCCACAAAAATCCTCGCCACAGAATTCCCAAATGAACGATTAACAGTTAAAATCGGACTCGCACGATATCGTATCACTAAAAGTGATAGACTTGATCTGTGGAGTTGCTTTGTCCAAATATCCGTACGTGCTACGAGGAAAGAGAAATTATCTTGCAGTTAATGAAAATGGTATGAACTGTGGTGGTTCAAGTCTAGTGCTGAAGTGAGTAGGAAAAAACAGAGAGTAAAACCGGAAGGAACTCGCATCATCGAAGCGGTTTTGCTAAAATGTCACGAGCCAGAAACGGATCTTTTTCTTGGTCCCAAGACTTGTCTGAGTGAAGCATAAGCTTTGTGCTTTTTTTACAGATGTATGTGAAATCCCAGTGTCGCACGCGCGAGCCGACACCAGTGCCATGTTTCTATGCCGCAGGACCGAGACGTTCGGTGACCTGGCCCGGAAAATACAAAACAGGCTGCCGACGTTTCACTTCCAGGAGGCCTACCTGAAAGAAATCAGGGAACAGCTGGAAGGAGGCGCTCAACTGAGAATTTCCGAGTATTCGAGTGTTGGCGGGAAGAGCAAACTGGTTGATCCCACTACCAAGATAGGAGATATGGAGGACAAGACTTTTGGGTTCACTGTTGAAACGCCAAAGAAAGCGATTACTTTAGGTAAGTGAACTTCTATGCGAACTATAACAAACCAATTTCAATGTTTTACCATTCGGCAGTATCTCATGTGCGTTACAATTAGTGAAATGTAGATGAATAAGTGGAAAATTTGTCATTTTCCTTGTGTAGCAAAGACCTTAAACTTAATCAAACTGACCAGTCGATAGAGGTAATTTCAGTCAAAGCGCGCTCAATGATAGTCACATTTACTAGTGAACTTCGCTCGACAGTATATTCTGTTCTTCGACTCCGTCAGTTCACACTAACTTACACATGTATGTTGATTTTTATTTCAGCTGATATTAAAGAAAACATATGCGGACAAAATATTGCTTTCTTTGGTCCTTCCGGCAACGGAAAATCATCAACTATAAACACATTTGCCAAGGTAAGGGATCCAAAGTTCTTGAAGAATGGACTGTCACCCACGTTCGAAGTGAATACTAAGCAAGACAAACTGAAATCACGCCCCCAACGACAGATCCTGTCTAGCAGGAAGCACGAAATTGTTTGTAGTTTGCTATGTTTACTGCTTTTGCGCAGAAAGTTTCCAGATACTATTTGGCTCTTACAGTGTCATTAGCTGTATATTTCAAAATATATTCCACTATTACCGTTCTGTTAATGAAAAACAAAATTATTTTTCTACTCTGCCCTCCCCCAATAATGATGAGATGCAAGTCATGTCAACACCGCAAGTATGCGTGGCGTTCCATGATATTGATGACAAATATAATTTTAGTTCTGAAATCATTGACGAGAGTTCATCAGTAAACAGTAATGCAAAACATATTGTTTACGATGCGACATGTTTCCAAGGCAATTACTTGTAGTTTGAAGTTCAACATACCTAAGATATTTGAATGAGAAGATGGAGTCTTGTTTTGTAATGTGTGTGTGTGTATGTATATATATATATATATATATATATATATATATATATATATATATATATATATATATATAAAAGTATTCAGATGTCCCCGTGGTAAATTAGAGTACTCGATGCTAAAAGCAGAGCGTTATAAATAATAACACAAATCATTTTGCATTTATTTTGAAGTTGAAGTAATTTAGGTTTATATGTGACTGATAGCGTTACATTTCTTTTCACTCCAATTTTCGCGTTCTAGGCATTGATAGGCGTGTACCAGCCACTCGCGCAGACGTTTCAGCTAGAGGGGCCCGGTACAAAAGTGTTCAAGCCGTACAAATTCTCCATAGAGAACAGGACGTTCTTCCTCTGTGACGTGCCAGGCCGCGGTCTCTTGGTCGACGACGATGAGGATTCAAGCAAAATTATCACACGAATTCTAGATGGCAAACTTCCCGCCGAAAGGCCTTTAGACCACAAGATAAGGTTTTTTGACAGAGGATTTGGCAAGATCCATGGTGTCGTTTACATTCACAAATGGGAAGCGGAGTTGGATGAACTTCATACGTGTTTGTCCGATGAACTTGCAACAAGAGGTTAGTTAAGGAAAGCTTTGACTTAAAGATATTTATAGCCCGAGTGACATCGCATCAAATGAGAACACTTACTTGTGACTTTAATTTTCGAACACTGAAATACCAAGAAATCGCCTGGCAAACAAAGACTGTATATTTGCGAAATTGTGTGTATAGAGCTAGATTGATGGATGGATTGATGGAACTAGGCTGCAAAGTTAAAGGGATACAGTCGTCGGAACTGCGCTCAAGGTCGTATGGGACCCACACGACCAATGTAAACAATGTATCCAAAGGTACGATGGTGATTGATGAAAGTTAAAACATTTCTGTCATAATCTACATCGTATAATTTAAATGTTGCAGCTATGACGATGAGATGCATCTAGATATCGTGCACAAAATACATTGTTTGTGAACAAGAAACTCGCACTGGCGCAGTTCCGACGACGGTTTCTCTTTAAGCTTGGCATACTTTCTTCTTTATATCTGCATACGAACCCCGAAACACATGTACGCACAGAACACATCGGAAATCTAACCATTCATCAGTCTCATCAACAGTCAGTTGGTGACGTAGCCGAAGTACACTCACTTTGTCACTTTGGGTCTACCTTGAGGGCGCACTTGCCCATTCCTAACACCTAGTGCAGGCAGTACAGTCCAAGATGGTCCCATCGTAACAGTTCTATTTGCTTCTTGAAGTTGGAACTGGTGATTTATTTACTGTACCATGAGTGAAAAATGATCATTTGATCTGTTTTGATGTCGTATTTTGCTATTCTCTTGTTTTCACAGGAAGTGGAATACCGATGATTGTCATAATGACACATATTGACCGCGCGCAAGACAATCCCGAATTGATCGCTCAGAAATGCAGCGAGTTGGCCGAAAAAATCGGCATCGACGTCGCGAACGTCTTCACCATATCGAACTTTGACCACGAGACAGAGCACGAAGATCAACAGAGAGACGCGCACGCTCTGAACTTGCTCAACAAGATTTTGGCGTCGGCCAAGTCCTTCTGCAACAGGGGAAAAGTCAAAGTATCCGAAATTGTCAAGGAATTTAATAGCCTTACAACGACAGACAAACACTAGATCTGAAACATCTTTGTTAAGAAACGTCGCCTTGTGAAATCGTTGTATTGTTACGTACTGAACTGTAATGTCAGTATTACAACTGCTATGTCCAGAAACATCCCATAAAACTACATTTCAGGGTCACCGTCGAAGGAGGGCGTATACCTAGGTATGACACACCTGATTGGGTGAAACGAATCAGTTGTAGCGGTTATTGACAGTGGATGCAGTCGTCGTCCCCACTCTTATTACTGTCATTTGCTCAATCTTTGTGTGTTCAAAGACATTTACTACCAAAGATAGAATTCCACACTGTTCAATGCATTAAGGTAAACAGTTTTTTTCTTGTTGAAAGTGGACCTATCATTTTAAAATCAATAGTCAAGAGAGTGAAAACTGTTATCAACGACAAGGTTAAGGGCTCCATACTAAAGCCAGAACTGTAAGTTTATAAAAACAGATCGACCATAGCCCTGGATTAAAGTTCCATCAAAAAATCACGTCCGTTGTGTGTACAACAACAATGTAAACATAGCTACCGAACATGCGCACACCTTCGCTGTAACTTTATATTATCACTGACGTGTGCAGACAAGCACTAATTGGGTCGAGTATTCAAGCGATATCGTCTAAATAAAATCATAGAAATAGTGACACGCTTTCGTCGGCTTGGGTCAGGCCACCTCTGCAATACCGATCATTATTACGTTATCTTGCCACTCGACTGTCGTTTGGCAACTGGTTGCCATCCTCCATTAGCGGGCGAATTTCCGGCGTGCCGCCGTTTCAGTAAACTTTAAGGGATGGCCATCTTGACATCTCGACGTCGTCCGCATCTGATGAATGTGATGGCTATTGATAGCATGGTGCATCGCTGAAGTACATGTTTTGAGAAAGGGATGGCGTTCCCAAAATTTCGCCAGAATTGCGTGACAACACCCATGAGGTTTTTTTTAAAACAAGCATACGGTTCATCTTGTTAGTCGGATCGGTTACATAAATAGAGACGACCCGCATCATCATCAGTCGGTTCTCAAAATGGCAAATCCATCGTATCAGATATCTGAACGTGCTGCTCACACATGTGACAGCTGCAATCGCTGTCACAGAAAATAAAAATAAGCCCAGTTTCTAAAATGTCCGAATGCACTCGGCAGATGAAGGCAGTCGTACATCATGCGGAGTGTTTTCTCTCTACGGAAGACTGTCTTAGAGATAGAATCACAGAATGGTTAGATGTCATGCTCTCTCTCTCTCTCTCTCTCTCTCTCTCTCTCTCTCTCTCTCTGGGTACTTCCATTTGGAAAATTTAGAGCTGTCTCAAATTTAAATAAAGCCTTCCAACCGACTTTCAGTTCCCATCACTCCGATCAATAACTTTTGACAGCGCCGTTTAGACCAGCTGACGGCCCGCTGATGCTTATTATACTTCCAGTTTTGAAAAACATGTATTAACGAATGAAAAATAAGTCAACTGCGATATTATATTGCTTTCTTCTCGTGACAATTTCTGTACACCAACATGATTTCGAAAATTATAACAAAAATACTTGCGGGAGAATTCTTGTATGTCAATTGTATGTTTGTGCAGCACTGGCGTTATGTTGACTGGGTAGTTTGTACAAGTGTAGTTTATGCTACGTTCCGACTTTCTGATAAGGCTATAGAACAGAACGTCGGAATTTAGCATAAGCTACAATTTTACAAATTACCCAGTCAACATAACGCCTGTGCTGTGCAGGCCTTCGGAGCAGTGACAAGCTTAAGCCTTGTCAACGATGTTCAGGATGTTGTGGCATCCATTTTACTGGCTGTCTTCTAAGCCCTTCAAAATACATCAAACTACATGCATCGATGGCTTTTCCTTCAGATATTAGTTATCATGTTCCACCTTCTTCGACTCTTTCACCCGTCAAATATCCAAAGGGTCACAAATCGAAAATACCTGATTACTTTGACTGTCATACGTCTATCTCATTAACTGGCAGGATATCTGACCTTTTGGGCAGATTAACATCAATCATCGTGTTTCACGGGTCAAACGTACAACTAAAATAATGCCGTCAATTAATAGCGCTTGTCTTCTCCAGCGTGTTTTAAATTGAGTTCAGGAGATCAGGTTTTATCTGTCATGAGGGACCAAAGTCCCCAACCACAGCAACGACAGCGGACTATAAGTGAAATAAGAACGCCAACAATTTTTGAGTCTTTACATAGTTTGGAATTCGAAACATCAGAAGATAATGCTAGATTAATGTACCCGAGCATGTACAGTCGTAGAATGGCGCTACATATATCCATTACATCGCCCTAACTCCCTTGACAAAATTTCAATTTACATATTTTCCCTTCATCCTCACAGTCTATGTGAATACAAACATATTGGAAAACGTTCAGGTATGCATTTTGACTATCGAGTACTGAATTCATTTTCGACACTTGGATGGCTCCCAAAAAATAGTACATGATATGCTAAACGGCCGTCGCCCTTCTTCAGTGTCAGCAGGATTAGAAGCAAATCGTAAAATGAAATATTCTTCCGGTGATTTATGAGATATGGCGTTTGGTAAGCTTACATCCAGATTTTATGGAATCTATTGATAGGTATGCAAATAAATAAGTGATGTACGCGTGGTCGACAGGTACCACGTATGTATCGTAATTACGATTTAATTGAATTGCCTTTT
Source organism: Ptychodera flava (assembly GCA_001465055.1). Taxonomy (NCBI): domain Eukaryota; kingdom Metazoa; phylum Hemichordata; class Enteropneusta; family Ptychoderidae; genus Ptychodera; species Ptychodera flava. The sequence goes on along the minus strand of LD346952.1, from coordinate 71,178 downwards.
TTACTAACTGCTCACACCTGCCTCAAAAAATAACTTAATCAGATATTGATAGCGTTATTGTCGCATTTTTGGTTGACCTTAGGTCGATTTGTAGTCATTGAAAGTGATGCGCATGCGTCGATTTATCCGGGCATATTTGCACTTTGACACTCACTGGCAGTCGCTCTTCACCCAGACACCTGCAGCTGTAAAGTGAAACTTGGCGTTTTCAAATTTTACTGAGAAGTCTTGCATGTATGTGTATGCAACGATTTGGTAAGGGAGGGCGGGGCTCTGTCGTGAATGTTTGTATGTTAATTTGGCGGCAGACTGGGAGAACATGACTTTCACTTTGTCCAAAAATCCGTCAACTAAGCTACGCAATAAAGTGTCTCGTGAAATTCGTGTATTAACATGCCATGCGACTGTATTACTTATATTACTAAAAATTTATCACACTTCTTATCGGTCCCCATATAAGTTATGGTATACCGTATCTCGAAGTTGATGTGTTTTTTTAGGTACGCCTAATGTTCCATCGCGTGATTTGGACGATAATGTCAAAGGTAATGAATGTTTAAAGGTTCTACAGATGACTATATTTCTAAGAAAATATCGAGAAAAACAAAAATGCATCAGTACATTATTGTTGCAGTAACACACATGATCGCATTAAAAATAGATGCTTTTGAATTAATGTTTGCACCTCGGTGTTGCTCTCAGCTCTACAAAATCAAGTGAAGATACACGGGAAACCAGCAATTGGACCTAAAATATGTGTAAAAGTAAGCATAGCAACCATCCGCTTAACCGTCTACCAATAGCGGTGTTCAACTGACAATAGGTCACAAAGCATAACTAAGTACAACGGGCGTTCTAGTAAGTTCGTAAAATGTCACGTAAAATGAAGCGTCAAAAATCGATTTTCCCCCTAACAACAGACGATGTTATTAAACCAGTGTCTCCGCACATTTACTTTTACTGTCCTCCAAGGTGTCGCTTTATCGCTGCAACTCCAGTCTTGCAGACGTCCATCGGCGGGTTTTCCATCTGGTTACCGTCGACCATAACCCTCTTCAGTTTAGGTAATTTCGTTATGGCGTCGGGCAGGTCAGACAGGTTGTTGTCCTGCGCCCAGATCTCTTGCAACAGGGGCAGGTTGCCGATGCAGTCCGGGAGTTTGCTCAAATGGTTGCCATTCACCACCAGCACTTTCAGGCATCGCAGTGAGCTCAAATTCTCCGGCAACTCCGTCAGCTTGTTATTCCTCAAGTATAGCTCTTCGATTTCGGAGTCGCACAGCACATCCGGGAAACTCTCGAACTCGTTGTTGTCCAGCCACAATTCGCGCAGGTTGCTCAAGTTAGCGATGCTTTTCGGCAGCGACTTCAGCTTGTTACCCCGTAGATCCAGCACCCTCAACTCGCGCAGCTCGCAAACCACCTCGGGCAGCTCTTCAAGGCCGTTCTCGCTGAACGTCAGACTCTCGAGCCTTCCCAGGTGCACTAAATCCTCCGGCAAGTCGACAATGCTGTTGCCCTTAAGACTGAGGCCCATCAGGTTCCGCTGCCCGTAAACGGCTTTCGGAATACCGGTGAGCCGCGAATTGTCGAGGTCGACGCACACGCCAAGGTCACCCTGGTTGTTGATGAAGGGCTCAAAGAACAGTTTGCCTCCATCGCCATCGGACATGTTTGCTGATGTTGCTGAGATGCAAATCGTTCGTAACTAACTGTCGGTGTTCTTTCAGTTGGATTTACAAAAGGTGTTTCGGTACCCGTCGACTACAAGGGCGCGAATAGTATATTCACCAGTCTTTGGTGTAAGAGAGACAGATGTTCTGGTAGATACGGACCTCTGAACTGTTTCTGTTCTTCGAGTGGCCCCACGTCGCGAATGCCGTTCGTTCCCGCGTTTCTTATCAGTTCAGCCAATGGACGCGTGACCAAAAACGACACAATTTAAACATTACCTAGGTTTCCGGAGTGTCAGCTTTCCGGTAGCATGTAGAGAGCGGCGACGATCGTTCCCGAAACTGCTATGCAAATTTTTGCTTCCGATGTACAACACAAAAACTGTCGTTCTTTTCTGTGCTGGGTGTCGTGCTATCCTATGCGCCGAGAGACAACACGAAATTTTCAGACTCGGGTTTTAAACATCAGCCACGAACTTTGTGAGACAGACAGATAACATCAGCAATGTTGCGGGGCACGTCGGCGGCACTGCGACACATTTATATGTGATGTTTGCCGCGTTAAAGTGTTGACCCCAGCTGAACGCATGTATTATTAATACATAGGCAAAACCGTAATTTTAAACCGACACGCACAACACTAACAATGGCAACCCAGTAATGCATGACTTAGCACGTTGTATTCGATAGCATTGTGGGAAATATCAATGCCCACACAGATTAATTTGACACAGTTAATAAGATATGGGATCCAGCAGAGAAAGACTCTTTTAACGTTTTGACAGGGTCAATATCTTTATTTGTATATTCAAGTATGTCAGACAAATGTTTTGGTCTGCATCAAGTCGAGAAGTTTAAGCTAACATTTGACGACAAGACGCACATAACGGATTACGAAGGCCATTATGGAGGACAATTTCTGAGCAATTTGCCATTCCATTTCATTTTTATCTCGTTATTAAATCTTTATGTAATATCGCCAATGCTTAATTTTAATAAGTAACTGTACTTTTATTGTCGGCCGTATCAATTGACACATTTGTAATCCTATATCACCGGCGTGACAATAGTGAAGGAAATTTTTTGGGCGCTCCAGAAATGTAGAATTAAGTGACTGTAAAAACTTGGTGTCGTAGAACTAGTACTGGATCTGATATTGTCCAATTCTTAGTCACACAGACAGACACATACAGAGACAGACACATGCAGACACGCACCCACGCACACACATACAAAGAAATACAACGTTGTATCACCACATGCTCAAAGAGCAATAGGAGTCGCGACTGTGTATGAGGTTTCCATGGCAACAAAAGCCTTGGGAGAAATAAATGACGTCATCGCCCCCATACGACCTTCACGCAGAAACGTATTTCAGTAATTGTCGGGCATGCAGATTCTGTGTAATCGCATTTTGTCGTCATAGTAACAAGGGGATGATTTCACGACATCCGACAGCCGACATTGCCTCAACGTTTCGCACGAATAAATTTTGATATTAACTTGCATGGAGTTGCGATTCTAAATGCCAAATGGTCACCTCCACGACATTATTCCTTAATTTAGTCACTCGATAAAAATATGATTAATCAGGCAGCGATTAAATGTGACAACCGCGTGGCTTCGGGGAGTACGCAATATTGAGAGTGTCTGGCTTATACCAGGATACTATGATACTTCATCCTGCGAGCAGCTGGCGTTAAACCCTCTCGTGCTGTTTCTGATTTTTGTGGTTTTCTCTTTTAGATTATTTTGTAACGATGCATGTTCTGTTGTTTTTTTATACTCGACGAATTGCAATTTATGAACAGAATTGTACAATTCCTTTGAAAGTACAGGCGCACAAAGGGACATTGAATATAACACTAAGTGTAGGCCTATTAATATTTTGTGTATTTTTCTTTAATATGACAAGGATGGTTTCTTCTCCGTAAAGTATGTCAACTTGAACTTGAAAGAGAAGGTGTTACATAATCTTGCACATTCACCGCATTTTGTACAATGATGCAGGAAGTGACGAGTACAGTGGATTCAGGTCCGGACTAAAATTCAGCTGCCAAAGATACAACATGAATACTGTAAATATACACTGACAGGCCCTTTTGACAAGTTATAAACACCGAAACGTCGACTTTGTTTTGGTAGTAGAACAAGAAACTGTATGTCATATAGTGATGCTGGCAAAAATACATCAAAGGTTACAGGTGACACTGAGAGACTCACAGTTCAAGATCGATTATACGCCACTCATACAAGATTGTAAACATCAATTTCCAGAGATGTATCTCAGGGAGCGGTGAGTTCGTCGCACACGTCTAAAGCCTAGTTTTCCTCTCAGTCACCATCTGTGTCTTTGTTATTGCACATTTCCCGTTTGTTTAGCATTTGTCTGTCCGTGTCAAGAAATACGGAAACCCTCACGAAAATAGCAGCGGTGACACGACAGTGAAAGTTTGCGGTCGCTCATCGGTACGGCCATCGAAATCGATGGAAGGGAACTACGAGGAGTTCGATGGGAGTGCATTCCTTTAGAGTCTGTCATGAAAAACCACCACTGTATACATTGGGAATGAGTGTACTGATGTACTAGTATTTAATTGCAATATTAAAGAATGCCACAAGATTAGTGAGGTGGCATTGGTGTGTTTGTATTTTCTATCAAGATGGATTGTTTTGTTGTTGCTGCCTTGTTTAATTTTAATCAGTGTAAAGTATGTATCTTCGGGCCGAATGGTTTACAGCTTGATTGATATGACTATAAGAACTCACTCGAGGACATCTCCAGGAAACCATTACCAGATAATTGCTCGCTGACACACAAGTAAAGTAGCAAACATCCTATGGTATTGCTTGGCATATGCAAAAATATCATGATTAATTAATACCTTGATTAAAGCTAGATGAATAGGCTTGCAACTCGGCAAGCATTCTGCGAAGAAAATTAGAAAGTAGAATTTTTTTAATCCCACTCAATGAGGATTTCTCAATCAAATGCCGTGAGTGTGTCTCACATGGGAATTCACTCAAGATTAAATTTAGCACAATGCATTGATGCGTTCAATCTGTTTTTGTTAACAATAGAATTCAGTGGCTACATATTTTCTGCGGAATGCATCTAGTAAAATAATATTTCCGGCTCTTTATACAAGAAGTAGGTTATTCGTATCATCTCTTTCAGACTACAAGAATAGAAAATAAATTTATTAGTAGTTGTAATAGCAGTAAATAGTAATAAAAATTTATCATCCTTGTCATCGTCGTCGCCATCATCATCATCATCATCATCATCATCACCATCATCATTATCATCAAAAAGTAGCTTATTCGTATCATCTTATTCAGACTTCAAGAACAATAGATTATAAATTTATTAGAAGTAATTGTAAAAGAAGTAATTACAATATTTATCATCATCATTGATGTCGTCGTCATCATCATCATCATCATCATCATCATCACCATCATCATCATCATCATCATCATCATCATCATGATATTTTATTCTAAAGCAAACATGCAGCACGCACCCTTCTTTTGACATGAGTAAAATGTATAGGATGATGAAGTGATATTTGGGCACTACTGGTAGTCCTGCGTCCCAGCATCTTTCTTAAGATGCAGTACACTTTTTTCCGCAATGGACGATATTTTAGTTGCAGATGTGCTATCGTCGTATGCCAACGGAGGCAAATCTGTTAACATACCAAGTGATAATTCAATAGCAGTTTCGCATGCAGTGTTAATTGAGGGATTTTAATTTCATCAAGTTTCAGATAAAATCTAAAACACGCAGACCATCATGGACTTGCTTGAATACTGTTCATAATTTCCACATCTATAATCTGTCCTATTTTACCATGTTTGATTTGCAGTAACTAAGAAAATGCCGGTCTATTTCGGAATACTTCATTCCTAATTTAGCTGACGTCATGTGCAGCAAATTCCTAACTGAACTGTAAAATTGAGGTAAAACACCGTTCATCTGTGCAAAAAATACCGTCTGACTGTCAGACTGACAGACACAAACACAGACAGGTTAAACGATCAAACTGACAATCGCACACAAACAGCGGCTCTAAACGTAATTACACTATATGTAAATACATTAGTATTGATGTAGGACATTTTTAGTCTTTTATGATCGACAACAAAGTTTCAATAATCGTCTTTGGTATCGGAGGTCATTCCCTGAGAAACAGCGCAATGATGTCGTCATCCCGTATCATTGATTCAACTTATCAGTGATATCGTTCTCCGCGTGACTACCGCCACCATAGCAAAGTCCACAACTTGGATATCGCTTTTATTCACATATCAATGACACTGAATCGAAATACCGGTTTCTAGTACATCTTAAAATTTGAACATCATATTTCCTGATATTTGTGTCTTTACGGTGGCATTTGTGGCAATTTGCGTGTTCACAATTGTTTACAATATATTACTTCTTGCATAAGGTAAATAAGAAACGCTGTTCATACAAATCCGACCATACTTGGTAATTTAGAATGTAACAATATCGACCTAAACCTGATGGTTTTCAATCATATTTTATGATAGCTTTTCATTGTTACTTTCCATGAGCAAATCGTAGCATTTTTCCCGACAGGCAAAGAGAAACCACGAGACAATCGACCAATCGCATCAAAAGAGTAGAGATGTAGTAATACCCATAGTTCTTTTGTTTTTATCGCTGACAAGCACATATCAAGGTACAGTAGAAAGAAATTGGATGTATGTCACTCGAGGGCGCATGTTTGTATGGTTCACTTTTTTCGTTCATGTGGTTCATATGTCCATCTATACAGCACACTGAGGCGATTGACATGCTTTTCTGTGACAATTGCACACCTTTCATGATGTGAATGTCTTCAAGCATTGGAAATGAGAGAGCGAGACTTACTAGAAGTGATATGATAAAATCTTTACCTTCACAACTTATGATGATAATGATAAGGTTGATGATAATGTACAAGACTTACCACTACGAAGAATACAAATTCACATCAGATATTTATTCACCTTATGTAAAATCAAGTAGTAAGAGTGGTATATGTCCTTATCATTACTTTTCCTTTTGAAAGCATGGGCAGCATATGAAAATGGCGGAGTGAAGTGCCATCCCTTGGTCTTCTGAGCTAAACACATTAACAGACCCTCCTGGTGTGTCTGTACAGATTCTATTCAAAAAACTAAACAAAACAGACAACGATAGAGTAGAAATAAATTACGTGGCTAGTTTTATTTTGCATGACATCTAATCACATATAAGGTAGAATGCCCCTCGGGGACATATATTCCGACTCTCAAACTTTCACAATATTATTTTGGCCTATCGCTTGTGGGGGCTCATTTTGAAGCTTAGGGAGTAAATAAACTTTTCACTAGCTTGCTTTTGTGAAAATCGGAAATTTGGATTAGTCTAATCAAAATTGCCTGGAAAATATGCCGAAAAATACAGATTGTCGCTTTTATATCTACAAAATATGTTTATTAAGCTTATAACAACAAATTATATTGATGCGAAACCATGTTGCTTTCCTCAAACCTGAACAAAAAACCAGTTTTTCTCATAACAGAGCGGACGGGGCGCCCTCAACGGTCATCCATCACTCGTCATACGTTCTCAAACAATGTAACCACCTGTTCGGTAAATATTCATGGCCTCACTCAATCAGCTTCCGTCTGCAAAGACAAGTGTCGCTCATCTCTTCTAAGGTCACATCAGTTGTCGTCTTAGAACCATGCAGATTGATATCTTGGTCCTGAAAGACAAGGGAAATCAACAGCTGGGTGTGAATAACGTGAAAACTAGAGACTTTAACCTAATTTTTGTACTGCATCGCATGTTCAACTCGCAGAAAAATATCGGGTATTTTAAGAAAGCCTCTTGTAAAAGAGAAAATTGAACGTTGCATTGGTATTAGTCGTTGAATTCTTGATTAATTTTTATTTTATTGAATACAGATTCTTGCTCCACGCCTAAAATCACACCAAGGTGCTTCATGTTCAACTTGTCAAAAAGTACTGAATGGACATATTCGAAAACGTCACACTCATTGTTCCTTTAATGAATTCTTTCTAATCTTTGCAAGCGAACATTTAAAGTTGTGTAAACATCATTTAACATGTCGATATTTTGGGGTGTTTTAGGTCATTTAATTGACTTGACATCACGGCAAAAATAACTCCAGTTACATTCTTACCTGGTTGGCTTTGGAAGGCGTACATTGTGTACAATTCGTTGATAAAGTCGTGGTCGTCTTGTAGTAATTGAAGACGACTTGTCAGCCTTTCACCTAGTTCAGAAGACAACCCTCTATCTCGTTTCATGCTATCTTCTATTTCTGACTTGACTCTTTCTCTTACATATTGGTCTTTGGATGTCGATTTCAGCAATGGCAACACCCCTACGTTAGCTTGTAGTTTGACTCCGAGTGTGCCTAACAAATGAAACATTAACATTTTGCTCGAGGTGACTCTATTTGATATCTTGTCCTCTATGAGGTTCATCGCAAAGTCATATTTTACAATTTGAAACTTCGCAAAATGCAATCCCGGAAACGAGAATTTCAAGAAAGTTAGCTCATTCTATATTTTATTTCCATGAGTGGGGCAAGGAATATGGTTATTGAGTGTACTTATCCGGAGTATTCAAATCTACTAAACCCTTGTAGCAGTAAGCAGAAACTCTGCATTGTTTTTCGTAACACTATGATTTCATCTTCGCAAAAAAAATTAATTGTACCTACGTAATTCCGAATTCAGGTGTCTTGCAATATCTTCTTCATCGGCTGTGATGCGACAAAAGCATTCTTCGCAATGACAGACGAGGAGAACTTTATCGAATGTCGGAAAGCGTTTGAGCCAAATACTTCTTCGTACTTTAAAAAAATGACAATTTATCGTGTCGTCAATCCCACATTCTTTAAAGGCTGCGGCGCTCAACACGTCGGTGACCGGCTTAGATTGGTCACAGACCTTTAATGTTGGAAAGCTGTCGACGTAGTATGCTTTCATTGAGCCAGTATTCTGGTCGTGTTTGTGCCTTCTGTCTGAGTCAGAGGACAACAGATATTTTGACTCTTCAGCGCGGTAATTGCGTTCGCGTACAGTGACATTAGTGGTCAGTAACGGATTGCAGTGGACGTCTAACTCTCGGGCGTCTTTATCTCGCTTGCCGAGCACCAGAATATTCGTTTCTCGTCTTTGAGACGGAAAGAGCGGCAATTTTACTAGGAACTCAACAATGGCGGATGCTTGCTGTTCGTTGAATTTTTCGAAGATGGAAAATATTCTGTTGTGTGTGGCGAACTTCGAGGCAACTTTGTCACAAATTTTCCAACTTTTTGCGAACCTTTCTGCCACCATTTTACCATTCAAGTTGTTCGATTCACGATCTCCATAAATGACAACTAAAATTGAACCTGTAATTATAAAACCAAGCACACTTTCAATTTTGTTTTGTAACATTAATTTTGTCAAGACGTTGTGCTTTGTCATTAATGAATTGGTTTTAGTCATTGGTTACAGGGCTGCTTGAAAAGATTTTAACGGTGGGATTCGGCTGCATATTTGTTAATTACTAGATTAGGTTTGGTACTTTGTTTCCAAATTTACCTTTTAGTCTTAAACATTAATTAGTCTGACAGACTAAAACAAGCTTACTCAGTAAGCTGTCTACTGGAAACGGCTTTATTGCCTTATCAGCAGCTATACAGAGCTTGAACCAGAGAAAGGGCAACATGGAGATCCATCAAGATGTGACAAAAGAACAGTGTGACCTCACTGCATAATTGCAAGTGGACGACTGTGTATTTCGACATGCTGGAAGATCTCGTGTCTGTATGTTAAGCAAAGCATAGGGAAACCATCAAGAGTTTTATATAAACAAGTACCTTTTGGTTTAGTGGCGCTATGAAATAGCATATCCAATTCTGCTCGGTGATCAATACTGCTGTCCCGTTTAGCTTGCACAAGACAAATTCTACTCTGCCTTGCATCGATCACTATGACCACCGTTGTTGTCATAGCTCCTCGCACTCCGGCCTTGAATTTGTCGACGACGACTTTTCCTTTCAGCTGCTCGTCATCTTCGACCAATCGTTCCAGAAGAGATTTCACGTTCGTCGCCGCTGCCTGGAATGACCGCAGTTTGGCGAAGACAAGCAAACTGTGTTTTTCTCTTTCTGCCATGAGTGTTGGTTGAACTTTGCGCTCGTCACGGTGCCAAATTGTTGTAATCCAATGATTAGCAATGTGAATCTTGTTGTCTTATAATAATAGATACGTTGTGCAACTCATATAGTAAGCTGAAATAACTCCAGTTGCGCTTTCGAATAGCCTACAATTGGTGATCTGGATGCAGCATAGGCTGCATCACGTGTGCCTCTTTCAAGGACATGTACCCACCCGAATGACCGCGAGCATTTTTGAGTGAGTATCGCTATCTTTATCGTATTTCCACTCAAGAAAAAATACTACCCGATAGGGGCGGTGTCTTTATTGGCGGAAAATATAACAAAAGAGCGATATGAAAGTTATGTCGAGTGTCGCGATACTGTCGGTCACATATCTCCTTTGTAAATTCCTCGGCGAACAATTGGGTACAAGTATGATCGATTATTTTACAAAGATCTCTAGCAATATATGTGAAATCGAAATGCTGAAAGACGCTTTGTCCTAATGGGGAACCATTTCACTGAAAGGCATGCTGTAAAGGTTAATGCTTCAATAACTCCTCACGTCACAAAAGTACTGAAAACTTTCATGCTTTGGAAGATTCCAGGGATTGTCAGTTTATTTTAATCCCTCATTCGATACAAAATCTCGCGCTCTTTCTTTGAATGATTTGGGTCCCTAAGAAGTTATTACGCAAAACTTCATCCATGATATTGAACACATTATTAAGTTTGTTGTGTATGAATTCCCGAAAGGCCTATATATTGCAATTGACGATGCCAGTTTTTCGATCCTGGACTCAACTAAATTAATTCCTCTTCAAATATTATGTACCATCGTCTGCTTGCACGGGTCCGTTACTTCAACTACAGTCTCCCATTACCTACCTGACTTCAGGGAGCATCCAGCAGGGAGACCTTGGCAACCGAAGATGATTATGTATAGACTCTTCTGATTGTATCAATGTCTATTTTTATTCAGTCAAACAGACAGTCATGGTCTCCGGAAAATGCACATTTCGACTTAAATTTATTCATAGCATAGCGAAGTCGAAATGTGCATTTTCCGAAGACCATGAATGTCTGTTTGACTGAAAAAACATAGACATTGGTACAATCAGGACAGCCGAGCCTGGGTAAATCATACAGTGGAAAGTTCCATGTATTACATGTACAATGTTACCCCTTTGGTCTAATGCTGTTTTGTTTTGTTTTGCTTTGTTTTGACATTGCAGTATTTGTTTGCGGTCATTGTCAGATACATTAAAAGATAAAGTAGACAAAGAATTAGGAATTCGGCAGGTACGGAAACCAGGGTAAATTCCTCGCTTCGTACAACCGTTGAGATGTGCCACTGTACTAGTGCCTATTGGCAGCAGCAAAGCGATATTGTAAATCCAAGTGGAGGACCTTAGATTAACTTTATAGACAAATTAAAACAATTGAAAGCAACAACAAACATCAGCGCAAGAACTTGATACATGCACGTTGGTAGAAATTACTTTCAGCATGTACGTTTACAATCTTAAGATAATGAGAAAAACAAATAGACCTTACGCTTGTTAAAGATCTTATGATGTCATTCTCGCTACCTTACACATAAGCTATTCCACCTCAGTGAGTCATAAAAGCCTCAGACAGTCGACCATATTTTCGACATGGTGGATTTCTACAGGTAAAACACATTAGATTACAGAAATCAAAGTAGAGTTTTAGGATGTACTGTACGCCGCGAAATATATTTTACAGTATTACACTCTTCCCAGGTTGGTTTAAAAGGTTAGCCGGTAATGCAGAAGACTACGCGATGAAAGCTGTTTTCGGTAAGCAACAGTTGACCAAAGTTGAAGAAAATGAAGTTGAAATCAGTTTGAATTTCATACCTTCTTGCAGTGTACTCATGTCAATGTTATACATCTCTGAAACAAGATTGTCACCTTCCTGTAGTGACTGCGGGCGTGTATTCAGGTGGCATTAACATTCACAAGAAAGGCATTTCTTCACCGATGGCGTCTTCTACATGGCCAACTTTGCATACCTTCGTTCTAACGTCACCGTCTTCAAATTTAATTCTCGCCAGTGTTACCACTCTTTCATTGGACTTCGATTGAATTCCAAGTGTTTCTGAATGAACAAGATACAGTAGCTGTCTCACAGATTCATTATTACATGACAAGTGTTACCCGTCATATGCACAAACCATGTTTCATCATGCCACACAATTTTAATATTATTTCTGCCACAATCATCTTTTTTACACCCAAAAGTGCAGAACATAGCACAGCCAGGAAAAACACCTATAAAATGTTTCGCATGTGATTCTATTACAGCTAACGTAAATAAAAAAGTAGTGGGCGTGGGAAGGGCATACGAGAGGGACATACTCTTAAAGGTACACAGTCACCTGTAATCTAAATACGCCCATATGTGGTCAAAGGGGCGTTCCTTGGTATTCAAAATGCCCATGTGAGGGCGCTGTTTTTAAAAAAGCGGCCACCCGCTTAAAATCTGTGATTGTTAGATTTTCTCTTTTCATGGTAACTGCATGTGGCAAAATTTGAACAGGTGACAGTATATCTTTAAGCACTGCATGTTTGGTGAACTATTTCTCAAAAGCGATCGTAGGTAAAGCTGATATGTATTAACTTAGCCCTTAATTATTGATGTGTCCAATCAATTCAAAATAACAAAGTTGTACTCACTAAATTCCGATTTAGGTACCTTTTCAGTGTCGTCTCTTTCGAGGGCTGCTTTGATAAAGCAGTCTTCGCAATGACATACAATCAAAACCTTGTAGAATGTCGGAAAGCGGCTGGGTATCTCAACAAAGTGGAGGTTGATCTCGTTTACTATCCAGGGGTCCTTTAACTCAAGTCTTAAGCTCGAAGCGAGTTTCTATCTTCTAGTGAGCACCTATCATCGCAAAACTTCAACAGAGGCAAATCGTGCGAACTTCATCATTACAATGCTTATCGACAAGTAAAATATATTGGCATTCATGTTTATAGATAATATGGTGATTAAAAATGAGTTTCGGTGACGAACGCCAGAGTTTTGCTGTTGTTGATCTTCCTCACAAAGAAAGAGGAAGTTGGAATTTAGTGTTTTGGTTGGCATGAGAGGTATCCTTGTAAGGTAGTCAACAATACTGGTCATCTACTATGAATTGAATTTGTCAAGGCTTGAAAATATTCTGTCCTGGGTCATCATTGAATTTATCGTCATTCATACTTTCAGGTTTCTGATCTCTGTAGATAACAACTAATAGAGACTACAGAAAACAACAATTTTGTAATTGCTTTTATCAAGTATAAAGTGTGTGATGAGACTTTCACTTGTTGTCATCCATCCGCATGACTTTAAAAGTCTTGGTAGCAAGGGAAGTGTGTAACAAATTTGTGAGTCTGATGTATCCACTATATATTAAATCACATTGATGATATTCATGTATATGTAGTCTACTGGCGGTACGCATCAATTCTCTATCTATATTGGGGTTGGTAGGACAGAGCATACAAGTATTAAGGTGGCGGTAAAGGCTAGAGCGTCATTTATAAACTTCAATAAAACTATTAAAACATAAAAGTAGCCAACATTCTCTGTAGAATAAAAAAAACTAGACATTTGGGGTCATAGGCATTGCAGAGTTATAGCCCGTTGAAACTTCTGAAAAACTGACCAAATAAGAGGAAGTTGGGGAGTCCTTAGTGTATTAACTATGGTAGAGGTCCCCTAGCTTTTAAAAAAATGTTTGAAACGGGAAAGTCATTTTTTACTGTTTTTCAGGAAAGTTTGACAAGGCAGTGCTTGCATTCAGAATGCATGACTGCTATTGTAAATGCATTTTTAGATTCTTTGAGTGTCAAAGAGGTGTCAAAAGTGAGATTAACCAAAAAAGACTGTTCTGTGACTTCAAAAGAGGGGTGCAAATATGGCTTGTTTTCAACATTTTTGACAGAATAACAGTTTTCGTACATAATTTTATACCAATTTAATCCAACCTTTAAAATGAGATATGGACATGGAATTTTTACAGCCTATTAACAAGGTTACAGATAAGATTTGTACGGCACAATTTTCCTGTATTTGAAGTACTTTTTGAAAAATCACATTTTGAAATTTGAAATAATTTTTTAATAATTTTTTGATATGTAAACCCATGTAAAATCATAAAAACAAATTTTATCTACAAATCCTGCCGTACAAATCTTACAATTAATAGTGTCAACATATTTATAACTAATTTGGTAATATTAATACTATCCAATTATTATTAAATTCAAATATGTAAAAAAAAATATGAAAAATTAAATTTTTTTATTGATTGGTGTCATATTTCAAAATCAAGGCTGCAAATATACAATTTTTATATTTTTTGGAGAAAGTATTAACTAAGGGAGTTATCCTGAAAATTTGAACTAAATATCTTGATTCTAACACTTGAAACTTGACATTAACTCTGAGAAAAGAATTGGTGCAAAAATAGCCTTTACCGCTACCGTAAAGTATAGATAAAAACTCTGGATGGATTTTTCTTTGTTACCTGTCAGATATTTAATCTTCGAACAGAAACATAACTTCACTTTTGGTTGCTAAAGAGTAGATCATTAAAATCAAAATAGTAACCATTAAATTGAAAAAAAAAAACTTTTCATCGTATGAAATTCTAGTACCTTTTCAACTACATACTGTCCTATACAGCATGGCCACTTTACAGTTGATGGAACCCATAAAAGTGTGTTGCATGAATAAACTATTTATCACGTTGATGCTTTAATGAATAGCAATCGTATCTTGTGTCTCAATTTTTAACACACGTTGCCAATCCTTAGCTCTCATTTACTACCCTTTGCAGGGTCTCTTTTGTCTTTATACAAGCGGAATTTCTGACTTTATCAAGTAAGGTAAATCAACAGTAAAGTGGCCGCGGGTGTAAGTTCTATCCAGTGGTCGATAACTCTATATCATAGTTTCGCCTTTGCTGTACTGTTTGACGGTAACTATACCACTGAGACGGCGGTCATGTTCATTAACTTCTCCCATTAGTGTTGTTACCCTCTATTCAGCCTTTTGAAAATATATGAGATAAGCGAAAACGGCTACGATTTTCAATTCTGGTATTGTCAACCTAGAACATAATACATGTTGGAGTACTATAGACGTGGCAGGGTCATCTGATTTTTTCAGTGGTGTGGCGGCTTCACGCTCCCTTGTGACCTCATTTGTTGAGGACTTTGTTATCAGGTCAACCCCCGATGATAAATTTCGGCTTGTTAGACATACTTTCACCAAATGTACCCCCTACGGACACTTCAGGTAAAGTTTGATTTATCATGTTTCGACAGAGTTATTTTTATTGCACTTCAATGATAGCCACCAAACTTTCAAACGCCGGCTACACAAGTCATGAACATCTACTCTGCTCAGGTTGAGGGTAGAATACCAGCCTTCCTATGATGATGTTGTTGATAAATATGATAACAACAGCGACACCAATGATGATAATGATGATGATGTTGATGATACGTTGTCATCGTCGCCAACATCGTCCTCAAAACATTATTATCGGTGTCGTCGTCATGTCGTCGTCGCACGATAAAAATAGTTCAGTATTATTTTGATGGTATATTTGTCGAAATTGCAAAGTAAAATAAAAACAGACAAGTTAAAAATAAAAAAATAAGGATGAAATGAATTGTTTGTCAATGGTTATCACTGTGCTACCTATGCGTCTTGCTATTGTTGATCTTTCTTACCAAGAAAAAGGATATTGGAGCTTAGTGTTTTTGTTGGTATGAGAGGTGTCCTTATAAGGTGGTCGACAATACTGGACCTCTGCCTTAATTTCAATCTGTCAAGGATTGAAAATATTCTGTTTAGGGTCATCAGCTTCGTTGCCAGGGCATCATTGAATTTATCGGTATTTATCCTTTCAGATTTCTGATCTTTGTAGATGACAACCAACAGAGACTATTCAAATACAGAAAACAACAATTTTCTAAATAAATTGTTTTGTCAAGTATAAAGTGTGTGATGAAAGTACATGCTTTTTGTCATCGATCCGCATGACTTTACAAGTCTTGATGAAAAGGAAAGAGTGAAACAAATTTGTCAGTCTGATTTAAATCACTATGTATTAAATCATACTGATATACATGTATATGTTGTCAACGAGCAATACGCATTGGTCTCGACAGAACAAAAAATACAAGTAATTAAGTATAATGGATAAAAACTCTGGATGGATTTTTCTTTGTTAATAATTCTAATAGTTATGTAGACTTTGAATAAAAACCTAACTACATTTTAATAGGTTGCCGAAGAGAAGATCATTAATGTTCGAAATAGTAACCATAAATTGAAAAACCGTTTAACTTTGTGGCTTTCTATACAGTATGTCCAGGTCTGTTCGCTGGTCGGTACTTCTATTCGACTGAACGAAACCATTAAACACAGCTGGTGTCCACCAGGACAACTACTGTCCTTCCCAGGGATATATCTGCCAGTGTGGAATCTTCTCCTTTGACGTATTGTTTGACTATAACTTTACCACCAATACGGTGGTAATGTTCAATAATTTCTTCCATTTGTATTATTTTTTTCTCTGTAGCCTAAACAACTACGCTTTGCAATTCTGACATTGTCACCCCAGACCATATTAAATGTTGGGGTACTATAGATGTGGCAGGGTCATCTGATCTTTTCAGTGGCGTGGCGGCTTCACGCTTTCTGGTGACCTCATTTGCTGAGGACTTTGTTATCAGGTCAACCCCCCGATGATACATTTCGGCTTGTTAGACATACTTTCACCAAATGTACCCCCTACGGACACTTCAGGTAAAGTTTGATATATTATGTTTCGACAGAGTTATTTTTATTGCACTTCAACGATAGCCATCACACTTTCAAACGGCGACTACACAAGTATTGAACATCTACGCTGCTCAGGCTGAGGGTAGAATGCCAGCCTTTCTGCCCTTACAACTATAACTACCACCATGATGATGATGATTATGATGGCAACGACGGCGACACCGATGATGATGATGATGATGATGATGATGATGATGATGATGATGATACGTTGTCATCGTCGCCACCATCGTCTTCAACATTATTATCGGTGTGGTCATTTTGTTGTCGCATGATGCAAATAGCTCAGAATAATTTTGATGGTATGTTTGTCGACATCGCTAAGTAAAACGACGCGAAACAAGCTAAAAAAAAGTAAATTAGATTAAAATGAAGCACTGAAACAGTGATCTCCGTAGACGAAAACCAATATAGACTCTTTAAATACAGAAAAAAAAATTGTAATTGTTTCTATCAAGAACATACAAGTATGGAAAAAATCTGGATGGATTTTTCATTGATACCAATCTGATATTTAGTCTTTGTATAAAAATCGAACGTCATTTCATTATTTGTTGCCGAAGAGTTGATGATTAAAATCGAAAAAAAGAACCATAAATTTTATTATATAAAATTTCTGTACCTTTTGCCCTTTGGCTGTTCTATATAGCATGTCTAGTTCTCTCTGGTGGCCGATACTACTATGTCGTTTTGACTGAAAGAGACTGCTCTAACTGGCTTCAATCACGACAACTGATGTCGTGTCCCCGGGTACGGTGAGTTTGATAGTACGGAATCTTCTCGTTTGCCCTAATGTTTGACTGTAACTATACCGTTAAGAAGCCGGAAGTGTTCAATAATCTTTCCATCAGTGTTATCATACTCTATGCAGCCTTTTGAAAATATCTAAGTTCAGCGAAAAACAACTGCGCTTTGCAAGTTTGACATTGTCACCGTAGTATAGAATAACTGTTGGAGTTCTTGCGACCATAGGTATGTGACAGGGTCATCTGTCCTTTTTAGTGGCGTGGCTGCTCCACGCTTCTTGATGACCTCATTCTTTGAGGACTTTGTAATCCAG
>LD346952.1:41640-53367 GCA_001465055.1 Ptychodera flava | reverse complement strand
TGAGATAAAGTTTGATTTTTCATGTTTCGACAGAGTTATTTTTATTGTACTCCAATGATAGCCACCACACTTTCAAACGGCGACTACACAAGTATTGGGCATCTACTCTGCTCAGGCTGAGGGTAGAATGCCAGCCTTTCTGCCCTTACAACTATAACTACCACCATGATGATGATGATGAATATGATAGCAACGACGGCGACACCGATGATGATGATGATGATGATGATGATGATGATGATGATGGCAAAATTGATGATAGCAATTGTTATCGTCTTGATGATGACGATCATTATCATGATCATGACGCTATTTTGTTGCGCTTTTTACACATATATTAAATAGGCGACATGGAGAACAGCACGTTTTGTCCAGGTAGTAAATTAAATGTTTAACTGGAAGTTCGTTTGTCGTTTGAGGTATAGATTCTTATGTTTTAGGGATTTTGTCAATGTCTTCTGATTCCCCCTTCTCTTTGCGTTTAGCTTGCCTAAATAAAAACCATATACTCTTTGAGAGATGGTTTTTTCCCTTCATTAAGCCACACTGTTTTTGAAAATGACACTATTCCAACACAGCTACTTTGGCTTTAAGGGGAATAAGGTGAATTCCTCACACATATGATTCTGCGTATCTCTTCAGCAGTCCGTGTGGTTAAAATTAAATAATCCCAAGGGAATCATATCAAACACAATGCCCAACACGTCAACATAGAACTAAGGTAGCAGAACTCATATTCGTGAACAATAGAATGTTTTAAGGGACCGTCTCAGATTGTCGCATAAGTTCAAAAAGCGAAATTAATTCGTTTAGGGGGAGGAGGTCTGACCTCCATTCAATTAGTGAACTTCACTTTCGCACTTTTATTTTGTCATTACAAGTACTCTTATCATTGTGTGCAAAAATGAACAAAAAGTGCACACTTTTGCCAACAAATTGTGCTGTAACTGTTTCCAACTCGTTCGTGTCATACTATGGTTAGTACTAAAATTTAATCGACTACTTGATGATGTAATGTGCTCAGTTGATACATATTCTTCAGTAGCTACAGCAACTTCAGCAGCTACATTATACTCTCGGGCAGACATCAACATTTCGCACTTTTGAACTTTCGTTTAGGGAGAGGGGGTTTTGATGTAAATGAAGAAATTTCGTTTCGTTAACTCATGCGACAATCTGAGACGGTCCCTAAGTGATACGCACAGTCGTCGATTCGGAGTAGCATTGCCCTACTCTTGCAAGGGACTACATATTATGGTACAAAATTACGTTTATGGTACAAAATAATCATCATTTTCGATTATATCACAAATATTTCGTGAATACAATAATTGTCCCTCTTTTTTGCTTTTGGACTGTTAAGTTTATCTTTACAGTATCAAATTTTAACCAGACTAAATGGCCTCAACGAATCTGGACCAGCGATGAAGAACTCCTTTAACATTTTGAGCGTCGAGAGCAAGGAAGGTCACGGAAAAAGTCCTAAGTGTATATTTGTACAGTTATTGGCCATTGATAAATGTAGTTCTACGGCAAAGTAAATTCTACATCAAATTTCTGCTAAAACTTTAAAGCGGTAAAGTTCATGTGTAAAGCTCTTACATGTGTAAAGCTCTCTCATTTATCTCTGAGATAAATTTACTGTGCGATGTAAGACTATAGTGAATTGTAAAAGTGATGTATGGACATTGATAACATAATGAGCCCGGTAAATTATCTTACAAGGGTACGCAATTGACATACCAGACACCTCTTTAAACTCTTTTCGAGAGTTTATACATAAACAGAGTAAATACTTCTTGTCTCAATCTTCCAGGGATATCATAAAATATCCCCTCATCGCTTCGACGTGCCTCCATGACATTATTCTTATGTGTACACACTAAAAGAAAACCAGACACGTTCTGATAAAGATAAGTAACTCAGCCTATGTTAACCTCATGTTGTACCGGTTTATGACCTGGTTCGCAAATTGATTGGACTATAAAAATAGTGATTGTTAAGATCTAACAAAGCTTACTCACACGAAGAGTTGCCAACCTGACGAAAGGTCCCCTATCGAGGTTTAAAGAATTTTGATTATATCTAGCTTTGTATAAGTTTTAAACTCCCGTTTACTCCAGGTATAACAATGTCCGAGCAAATGAGCGGAAACAGCGATGTCGACTTGCAACAGAGTACATACGAGATGCTTGCGGACATGAGCATACTTGCGGACAAGGGCATACATCTCTACATACGCTATAAGCATGGACCCAAAAGGCGGATTCAACTTACGTGTCGGCAAGGGCAAGTTGCTTACGACCTCGCAGAGACGATTATATGCAACTTGGAGCGTTTCAGGATTAAGTTTTCGAAAGAAGATGACATAGGACCTGGCGATGTTGTGATAAACGCTATCAAGGATGACAATACGTCAATGGAAATTCAACCGCAAACCCCGTTGAAAGATATAGAGCAATTAACCTTGGAATTTGATATCGGTAAGTATACTATTCGCACTTATAACATTGATAATCACAAATTGCATTTTCAGTAATTTGATATGCATCTAACAATCGCAATATTGCGAAAAACAGAAAATTGTTTATACAGATTATCGTACATATACTGGCTTTCACATTGACCGGAGCCGATGCTGGTATGGCGACTCTAAGACCCGATAAAAAACAAACATAACACGATTGGAACTAATTTGGGATAATTGGATTTTCATATTTTGCAAATTTCTCAAAAGTGTTAGGTGCCCTATAGCTGAATGTTGCAATATCGCAAATTACTCATAAAAACAAGTGTGTAATATAAAAAGAAAAGCAGATTAGCTTACATTTGTAGATTAACTCGACATTACCTTACCATCCAATTATCCCAAATTAGTTCCGATCGTGTTACATATATTGTTACCCAAATTAATATTAACAGTCAATATGTGTTTCTAACACTCCTCAACATCTAATTTTTTGTCAGTTTTCATCCGTCTCGGTCTTCGACGACATCGCCATCTTCTTTACTAACGCAGCACGCGAGCATGCTTACACGGCGCTTTCAGGATAATGGTCAACGATTGTTGAGAATTGTTCAAGTGCTAGTAGCTGTGACTTTCAATGACCTTTTGTGCTTTTTGCTTTTTATATCAACAGCAAGTTTTTGTTCTACTCCCAAAAGTACATTGACCAACCCATTATTTAGCTTGTGAACACGCCATCTCAACTTGTAAAATGCATCGATTGAGTTTACATATGAGTTTAGTCCACACTATAATTCATCTGTTAACAACGCAAACTTAACATTTACGTTTAGAGTTGACAAGCTAAATATTGTGTCTTTAAACATGCTTTGGAGGGAGAACATTAAAAAAACAAAAATGGTGACAAAATTATCGAAAGTAACAGCTACTGATCATGTTTTCGAGATACAGTACTCACTCATTCAGATAATTATTTTCAGTCTTCCATTATGACTTCTTCGTTAATAATTATTTCAGATTTATGTAAAGTGAAAATTGTCCACATGGACAGTTGTGTGTCGATATTTTGTCGGCAAGACGAGACGATGAGTGACCTGGCCAATAAAATACAAGGGAAACTGGACGAGTTCAGTTTTCCCAGCGACTACTTGAAAGGTTTGAAAGACAAGCTTGATAGGAAAGGCCAAATTCGGATTTACAAACACCCATCTGGTTTTGGATACAGTGCTCCACTCGACCCGACTAAGAGGGTTGCTGACTTCGACCACGATCAATTTACTTTTTCAGTCGAAGCTTTCCAAAACTATATTACCTTAGGTAAGTCGCGGTCTTGATCAAAACTAAAACCTAGATATTTTTCTTTAGATTGTGTTTGGCCGCTTTAAGTGTTTTAGAGAGGATTACGAAATTTCATACCAAAGTGTATGTATGTTTGCGTGACGCTGAGATCCATTTATTCTCTGTATGCGTACAAGTGTGAAAGATGCATGGTGACCGCACAATCCAATTTTCTTAAGTTCTTTGACTGCTCACTCCGTTTGTCTTTTTTCTGCGAGGAAGTGACTGACCGCCACTTTTTGCCCCGAACGGAAATAATACAGTAAACTCCCTTCCCAAGTCACTCAGGGAGGAGAAAGCGAAATTTTGACTAGTCCGCAAATGCGAGTTCAAACAGTGGTTTGAAACTTAAAAGCAGGGGATGGGATTTGGCATTATGAACGGATTTGGACGGTTAATAAATAAGTTAGCTTTCCCATAAAACTGCTGAAATAATGAAATAATAGGCCTCTTGCCTTTAGCGTTTGAGGGATACGAGAGTCATTTTGATGAAATTGGTGTCTGGGAAATCCGGCTTACACCCAAAGCAGACGAAGCGTGTACACAAAGTATATTCCAACCCATCTAACGTACACTAGCTTACACCTTTTTATACTTCAGAGGATATTCAGGAGGAGATTTGCGGTCAGAATATAGTTTTCTTTGGTGTTCCCAAGCATGGAAAATCATCGACAATCAATTGTCTCATAAAGGTAAGTCGACAATTTTGAGTCGCTGACAATTACAAATTAATTTCATCCAAAGATATCGGTTGTACATGGACAGTTTTTAAGGAAAGACACATGACTATCTGACTGTTTTGCAATACTGTTCAATCTGCAGCTGGATACAAGTCTGTAATTTTAACATTTTCACCTCTACCAGTCTATGTCCGTCAGTCTGCAGCAATTAATCAATATTTATGAACACATTTCTTGACAATTACGTTCGAAAATTTTGTGGATCTATTCACAAATGTGTTCACCTTGCGAACATTAATTAAGCTTATGTTCCGGGCAATGAAGATTTTATTGGTTGTTATCCATTTCTCAAAAGGTTAGAAATGATTCCTTTACTGTCTCTGTGTTGAGATACCTGTCTGGGATCTACCTTTCAGTAACTGAAGCTGACACATTAAGTTGTCGATTGTAGACCTATAGATCTTTATTACTATTCAGCAACTGTGAAGACTCAAAGTCCAAATCTCCTTTTAGCTCAGCACGACACCAATTGTATCACCCCTATTTGTAACAATCAATCCTATTTGTAACAAAACCTAATTTTCAACAAAACTTTGCTGTATTTGTTGAAATCTTGATGAAATATGCATATTTGTATGTTTGGGGGCAATTCCCTTTTTCCTTGTCGAAACTCATTTTTCTGAAACTGCTCTTGTTACAAATTGGTTTATTGTTACAAATAGGGGTGACGTATCAACCCTATTTGTAATAATCAACCCTATTTGTAACAAAAGTTAACCCCATTTGTAACAAAACCTAATTTTCAAAAATACTTTGGTTGATTGTTACATATAGGGGTGACGTATCACCCCTATTTGTAACAATCAACCCTATTTGTAACAATCAACCCTATTTGTAGCAAAAGCAGTTTCTGAAAAAATGAGTTTCGACAAGCAAAAACAAGAAAATTGCCCCCGAACATACAAATATGCATATTTCATCAAGATTTCAACAAGCACGGCCAAGTTTTTTTGAAAATTAGGTTTTGTTACAAATAGGGTTGATTGTTAAAAATAGGGGTGATACACCTATTCTCAGCTCTGTTCTACTTACATGTATGTCTAGGAAGTGCACCGCTGAAATAGTTTCCAAACCCACATATTGCAATGAATGGATGAATGACTTAGTAATCAGCTCTGATGAAATATCAGATATTTATTGAATAAATTCTTAATAATTATATACATACCAACGCCTGCTTCTGGCTGTTAGGAGTTCGAGTTACTATGGAAATGTGATTCATATTTTATTGTTAAAGCACGTTAAAGCATGAGTTCATACCAGTAATCTCTAAACAATAAAATGATGGCAATACAGGAATAGCGTTTAAGATCAACGACATAGAGCATTTCCACTTCAATTAATCAGTGATTTGCATCTTTACTGAGCTTTCGTAATAAGGGAATTAAACTGGAAGGAATCCACGTAGGTTGATGGAAATTGCTGCGTGTATTGAGTATAAAATGAGGAAATTTTAATGAAAGGCAGTTTGCATTTTGATGTCAACTTATATGCTATTTGCATATTTAATGAATGTTCTCATTTGGGGACATAAAGCTAGAAGGAATAAACCTAAGTTGACAGCACTTGCCACTAATGTTTGTTTTACACGACGTACAAAATTCAAAGGCATTTCCCTTTTTTGTCAAGCAATTAGTATTTTGCATATCTAACGAACTTTTCCAATTTTAGTGATAAGTAACTCGAAGACGACCCAAGTTTATCAAGTGTTATTTGCATTGGTGATACAATGATATGATAGTTATTAAGGACATTTTGTACTTCAAGTCTGCGAAAAGGTGATTGAACATTCATTAGAAGACATATTGGTAAGACAGAAAAAGGTGGTGAAGACAACGACTTGTTTTAAATAAATTTATTGAAACTAATAACTAAGTGTACGGGACATTAACTAAAAGTTACAAAACAGTGCAAAAGATTACAGAACTTAGCGTAGCTGGGACGGCACAAAACTCATAAATTACAGTATCCAGACAAACGCTTATGAGTTAGAAAGTGAGTCCCTCTCTGGTTACAGGCTTGATGCAGGTCTGAACCATGCAGAGTTCATAGAGCAAAATCCAGCGTGAAAGTCTTGAGGTCAAGATTGAAGTGAAAATCCCAGAGTCTAACTAATCTACTGTACCGCCCTGTTAATACTGAAAGATTGCTCTCTAAATACTACTAGAACAATCTAAAGTTTCTATTGATATGCTAATTACAGTTCTAAAATACTGTCACTTGACGTAAACATGACCTTCCAGAATGTTCTAGACTATACTGGAATAGTCAAACTGGTCAAGGGGCAGGAATGACCTACATAACAATATGAAAGTTGAGGAGATTGACCAAAGGCAGTTTATACAGTGATGATACAATGATACGACAGCAGTGAACGAAGTTTAGGACTTTTATTTCCACTAATTACTCAGAGTTGAATCTAGCATTGTAGAATAAGGGGACATTTGGGCCCTTTAAAAGTTTACGAAGCCATTACAGATTTTTAAGGTCACTTTGAAATGCACCAGGAAAACACAGATGTACTCAATAATTGCTTATCAGTATAAACTTTGTTTACTCTCGCCGATTTTTCATAGAATTCTGCCTTTATTCAAGATGCTTCTGTCTTTCTTAGAAGACTAAACAGGGAGTGCCTTGTCACAATCAAATGACTCTTTACTGGTCCTAGTATATTTATGAACATTACTTCATTCAATGTGTTAGCTGCAAGTCTATTTCTCATGATATGATTACATTATTTTGGACACTAAAGCAACAATCATAGTCAGGTGTCTGGATAGGGAGTAAAGGTGATATCTCACACAACTTTAACACGTTTGGTAACAGATCACTGTGATACTTGCAAAGCAAACCCTACGGGCTGCATAATTTATTTCTTAGATGGTGCTGGTGTGGTACTAATTCTTTGGCCACAGCTCATTTTTACATCAATTTTGTCATACAGCCTAATTACAAAACAGTTATTTACATATGCAAGTGAACTTTTTATCAAGATACTTTGAATATCGAAATTCGAGCAGAGTTATGATGAATGTACTTTTGCAGTCCGACTAAATGCAGCACACATACAGCCAAATTACGGAAACTCGTTAACTATACCAATGAACCATTATTGATCGTCACGCTCTTCAAACTTTCAGTATATCTAAATCTAAGTGTGACGAACGAACTTAAATTCAGTGCATTATGGCCATTACATGCATATATACTCAATAGTTGATACCAACTTCACAAAACGTTCACCATAGCTTCACCTGATTATGATCATGATATTGTGCCTCAGTTTTCCGACCAACTGCAGTAAATTCAGTTAAATTGGCGTGCACTTAACATGGCTTATTTTGCTCAAAATAACCTTTTCTGCAAATATTCATTGAATTTTAATTGATTTGTTTACCCAAAATTAAAATATTGGTTGGGTTCACCTTTTAGCTTTTCAAGCAGTCGTAAGTTGCGTGATAAAGAAGTTTTAATTTCTGCAACATCCTACGTATGACCAATGTGCTTCAGATGTTTGCTAAGAATTCCATTTTAATGTATGAATTCATCACAGAAACCAACTGAATATGCAAATGAGCAAATAATTAGTATGCCATGCTAAATCCAGCTTTTCATGTGCCAGGTCACGTTATCACAATTTTGTATTTTCACACTGCGTCGTAAGGAAATAGCCACAAGAGCCGCCTCAACAATATTTTGCGCGACTCACCATGTTGAAGATATTGTGCGTGTATGCCATGAGGCAACCTTTCAGATTCATCATTAATTACTATATTTATTTGTTGCTGATGAAGTATGTATTTTCCTAAGCCTACACCTGCAATTACTTTGCTCAGTAAGTTCTTGCGTGAGTTGAAGAGTTGTCGCATTCTCGATTCCTCCACTTTTACTATGCTTCATGTGGATTTTTATTCATCATATATTCTACTTTCCAAGTAAACATGCAGTGGCATTCTTAATTCCCCAAATTAAGACATTAGGCGCTATTTTCAATAATATTTTGAGCGCAGAATTGGAAATTATTTCTGCTTGTATCGAATTTCAACATAAAATTGCAATCTAAAATAGTTACCTTTCATCGACAATTCCGCAATTTTAGGCCATCACCGGCAAACGGGGTCAAGCTGAAACCTTTCCGGAGGGAAGCCTAGGTACAGAATTGTACAGACCATATCCAGTGCACGTGAATGCAGCGAAGTTTTGGCTGAGCGATGTACCAGGTAGCTGCGGGCTATCAGAAACAGACACAAAAACAGGCCGAAGTCTAGAGGAACAATTTAGAAAGGCCATCAAGAGAATCTTGGAGGGAAAATTGTCTGAACGAGTGAAACCCGCAGATTACATGCCGACACTAGCCCTGGCGAAAGGCTTTGAGAAGCCGTCTGCAGTTGTGATTATCCAAAAGTGGGACGCCACCATCGACGAGTTTAATCGGTATGTTCTGGAAGAAGCAAGCAGTAGGAGTAAGTTTTCGGTTTTACAAAAATAAAGCCCTTTCTGAATGCACCTCACCTGCCAATGTAAGGTAAAACATGCCTTGCCGGCAGGAATCAGATTCTGTAAAAACTAAAAAATCCTACAGGACTTGGGTGTTCTGAAGCACGTGTAGAAATCATAAAGATAGAACAAGGTCATCTTGAACCTTACTTAATGAATAGATACATTTCTGCGTTTCTGATAGATTAGAAATTGAAATTTCCTTATAGATCTAATAAAGAGAACGATGTTCATTTGGAGTTAAAATGTCTGTAGATTTAAATTAATTTGCCACCCTTATCGTATTTTGTAACTTATTTAAGTTGATCCCATCTTTTGGCGTTAGAAAAGCTGTTAAATCTTTCCTTCTTGATGTCCAGATATGAATGACAAGAATTGTTCCGCGGCAAAGGTAGACCTACTTTCCCAACACATCCATAATTTATCATTCGCACATCAGTAGAATTCGGAATGGCTTCCAAAGAATGTATCAGTAGTAATAAATTCTTAATTGGTTTAAAGTAATATGTAATTTTCTTCAAAGTTATCTGAACAACCTTGCTGTGAGAAAACTTTGTGGCTCCATATTACTCTATAAACTATCCTAAGTTATTGTCCTAACACAAAATAATCGGGTGACTCATTGGGATTTTCTCTGCAAGCTATTCATGGAATCAGCCATCACGTATACAACATTTGATTTGGTTCGCTATTTGGATATTTTTCAGGTGGGAGCAATATTACTCTGATAACCTTTGGACATTAGAGCAATATTGCTCTAATCTGAAAAAAATGATAACAGCTGACAAAATCAAATGCGGTATAACGTGATGGCTGATTCCATGAATAGCTTGCAGGGAATATATAGATGTGTAATATACATCATTAAACTTCAGTTGCATCATTTAAACCTTGACATTATCTCTGATATCAAATCTCATATTCTAAGCCTTTTCTTCCAGAAAGGGGCCTTAAGACTTTCCTTATCGTGACTCATATGGACGAAGCACCTGATGACCCTGTCGAAGTACACGAAAAATTGAAGGATATGGCAGACACGCTTGGCATTGACCTCAGTAACGTTTTCACCATAATCAACCTCGACCAAGAGGCTAATGAATTCCGTGATATGAAAAATGATCGAAGGAACAACGCTCTGGCTATACTGAAGGAGATCCTGCAATCGGCGAAAATTTGTATGAACAAAGGGGAGACAACATCTAGCTTTTTTGTTTAAAGAGTTGTGAATTTCTATATCCAACAAGAATTATATTAGATTTGTTGAGACCTGCACGTTATACCTTTCCAACGAACTACTCCTACTCCTCATACTTCTGCAACACTAGACAGAAAGAGACACTATTTTGCAATCAGATGAAGTAAACAAACAAACAATGTGCCCAAGAATTTATGTGATAATAGTCTCATTCTAGTGAACAGAAAAGAAAAACTACAACAATTACAAGAAATCACATATCTTTGTAACAAATGGCAGGCAAATGGTTTCCTTGACCTTGAAGAGTGTGCCTATTCCTCTGGTCACGTGGCCATAGAGTGCCCTGGCCTCTAAATTTTGCAAAATATTTGAGGTGGGTTGCACGTAACATAGCATTTTTGCTCAAGATCACTTTTTTGTAAAGATACATAGAAATTTCATAAATTTGTCAACCTAAGATTAAAATATTAGTTGGGTTTACCTTTGGGTATGACAAGCAGTTGTAAGAATTGTAAATGTATGCAAATTTATACAAACAACTCGGTTTTGGTTTCTTTTTTCTCCTGTTTTCAAAATTTCGAAATGTTTAACTCGACTGTGGCTGTGCCAAATTTTGTGAAATTACCAAATTATGATCTTAAAGTACTTTTAACAAAACGGCAGTTTTGATTGTCAACAAATTTCTTATATTTTGAAAAAGAGTCATTTCAATTTTGCTTACAATGATTTTCATCACGTTTTTGAATTCCAGGCTTTAACTCCCGCCATTTTAAGAATAAGACGAGATAATGCAAACCGAAATTGTCGATTATTTTGTATATTTACTCTAGTTTCAAATGCGATATATTAATTTTCAAAATGTATGAAATTTTTTACTTAAGTAACTTAAGGCTGTCTTCTTTTTTAATACATGTAGTATGGGGGAGCTTTCATGACATCATTTATAAAAATTATTGCTTCGAAAAACGTGTGTTGCTTCAGTGCAACGCCTACCTGATACAGTTGAATACGGAAACATTATTTTTACTTAAGATATGTACTTTCAGTAGGTCGGCGTGGAGGTCAAAAAGGCGAACAGAATTCTGTTCTGCACACGAATTCGATTTTAATGTAATTCATGTCCAAAATGTCACTACTTATTCAGAATTACAATTTCAACAAACAAATAAT
The DNA here is from genome assembly GCA_001465055.1 of Ptychodera flava. NCBI lineage: Eukaryota > Metazoa > Hemichordata > Enteropneusta > Ptychoderidae > Ptychodera > Ptychodera flava. The sequence continues at coordinate 41,960 of LD346952.1, read as the reverse complement.
GACCCACTGGCGTCATTTTTTTCGTTTCAAATGATCGTTCAATTTTCTTTTACTACCTCTAATTATATAGTCGATGATGATGATGATGATGATGATGATGATGATGATGATGGTGGTGGTGTTGGCGATGATTATCATGATGATGATGACAAGAATAGCGACTACGATGGTTATGATGTTTGTATCGTGGTAATGAATACAATTATGAAAGTGTTGATGATGACGATGAAAAATGAAGGTCATCATCATTATCATCATCATTATCATCATGAACATGGTATGATGGTGACATCATGATGATGATGGTGGTGGTGGTGGTG
>LD346952.1:0-34820 GCA_001465055.1 Ptychodera flava | reverse complement strand
TTTTGTGGGGGTAAATTGTCAATAATTTGCCTGATAGACTCCATGTATTATGATTTGATATTTTTGGATGAAGCACTAAATCAGCCACATCTAGCCTTCTTATAGTTACACAAAATATGGTGACCCTCCCTCAAATGTATGTATACCATACCTCTTCAAAAATTCTTGCGTGATAAATTGCGACTGTCCCTCCAAAAACACCAGCCCTCCCCTCTGTAATTTGTCCCTAACATAACAATTGAACCAATTGTTATGTAAATTAGCTGATACTGTTTTAGTTATTCCTGGGGAGAATACCGCAGTGGTTGGGGGGAGGGTCAAGTTTTAGAATGTCGGACAAGGGGGAGGGTCACATTTTAGACAGAAGGATAGGGGGGAGGGTCACATTTTACGGTACAGGTGTGCGCGAAATTCCCCCGGCCCATCCCCCCTGTAATTACTGAAGGCTCCCTTAGCATCATTTTAGATTTCCCGCCATTTTCAAAAACTAATCATGTGACAGAGAAAATGAAGATTACAACAACAAAATGTTGGTCATTGTGTTGTGCATCCAAGTACATGACATCATGCGCGTAGGCATGGTCTAAATCAGCGAGCAGTGATACTCCTATACATGTCCTTCAGCATTTACACGAACCAACCTTGGTTTTAAAATAAAATCATGAAAAAAATGCATAAAATTTTCAGCTATTGGGGCTCTCATGCTCACATCTCGGATTTAACTTAGCTCTAAATTCAAACCTACTTTAAGTTCAAAATTGCTTGTCAAGTTTATAATGGACAGAAAATATATTTCCCGTGTATTCCCGGCCAATTATATATGTGCATATATTTTAAGGCAGAGCACGCCAGGACTATGTTGTAGGGGAACTGCATAAAAATCAGCTGGAACTGGAGAATGATTTTAAATAACTTAATTGCGTGAAACCAGCTGGTATCATGTAATTGTTACACGGAATCCTGGAAAAATTACACTGAAACGGCCATTCTTTACTATTCATAAAGCGAGGAAACACGGGGAAAGAGTTGAAAGTTAGCCTTTAACAAGTACCTTTTGGTTTGGTGGATATATTGAATAGCATGTCCAATTCTTCTCGGTGGTCGATACTGCTGTCCCGTCTTGATTGCACGAGACAAATTCTACTCTGTCTCGCATCAATCACGATGACCACCGTTGTTGTCATGGCTACATCAGTTTGTTCCCACAGTCCAGCCTTGAATTTGTCGATGACGATCTTTCCTTTCAGCTGCTCGTCATCTTCGACCAATTGTTCAAGAAGAGATTTCACGTTCGTCGCCGCCGCCTGGAAAGACCGCAGTTTAGCGAAGACAAGCAAACTATGTTTTTCTCTTTCTACCATGTTGGTTGAACTTTGCGCGTGTCACGGCGTCTGGTATTATTTGATGCTTTGCAATAGTTTTGTCTTTTGAACAGATGTGTCGTGCAACACAAATGGCTTGTTGAATAAGCTCGAATCACGCTTTAAAAAAATTGAATGCACGACAGACAGAATGACACGTACGCCTTTCACATTTATTAGTGCCCTCCCGAAAGATTGTAAACAATTTTTGAGTGTATTTAGCTATTTTTATTTTATTTCCACTCAAGAAAATATACGACCCATCAGCAGTTGCGGTCACTTTGTCAGTCGAAATAATAACGAAAGAGAGATATGAAAGTTATGTCAAGTGTCATAAATAATACCGTGGTTCAAAAATCTGCTCAGCCAACAATCGAGTGCAATCGACTATTTTACAAAGAGCTCTTACAGTATATACGAAATGGAGATCTTGGAATATGCTTCGCCCAATTGGAGAATGATTTGGTCTCACGGAATTTAAAAACGTACGTCGAATCGTCTGCCATGATTTATTCTTCATACATTCAGCTCTTTATGTCTCACAATTATTGATAATGGCCATGCTTTGCAAGATCCCTTCATACATTATCAGCTTATTTTCACTCATTGCTTCTTACAACACTTCGCTCTTTCCTAAAGGATTGGGTTCCCTACATGACCATGATATGGAATACACTGAAAATAAAAAGTTTGTGCTGTATGATTTCCCGAAAGATCCCGTGACTGACAGTTTCACGACCCACTAGGCTCAAAGTCCCTTTAAAATCATATCCGCAGACTCTGTTCCATTCCTTTTTATTTCAATCAAACAGACAGACATGATCTATGAAAAAGACATGCTTCAATTTACATGTACTCACTTGCTACCTAATGCGATCAGTGTCCATTTGCGTACCCGGAAATACAGCCACGTCAGTGGAATTCATTAATGCGAAAATGTACCGGTCGAAAAAGGTTATTATATTCGTGTAAGTACTGAGCGAAAAGTAATATGTAGGGTTGGGTTCGTACAATATCCTTGGTTCGATCATTTACCTTTCTTCAGAAAGTTTGCGGTGAGAGGTGTCGGAGACAGTACGAGTCTTAGGGTGAGTACAAATAGTGTCGGTGTACCATTAAGTGGCCTGACAATCCTAACAACACTTTCGGGCGTTTCTGTGTGTTTTATTGTAAATAACAGTGCGTAGAGTACACGTTAATACATCGACAGAGGCAAGCCAATGAAAAAATGAGACAGAGATGAAAAGATTCAATCAAGGAATTATTGTATCAACTACTACAATCTAAAATCCATCGAGATTCCTTTACATACAAGGAGGGAATTGTCGCCAAGACTGAATGCATCATAGTGATAGGTTGCACAGGCGGGTATAAGCCAGATGTTACAGTGCGCGACATATAGTGCTCGCCTATCGGCTGTTGCTATATGGAGCGAATTGTACCAAAACCCAGTGTATACCCAACTGCGGCAGGGGTATCAACTTGCGCGTCTCTGTTGTCATATTGGGTATGCAGAAAACGGACGTCTGAGAGATTGAACGTCGGAAATTTAGCGCCCGAGACCGAGCATTTCTATGAGTTGGGAGTAAGTAGAAGACAAAAAGTGACAGTGCAAGTATGGTAAAGTGCCATACGTACAGTGAGGCGTTTCTAAAACGAAGAGGAAAAGTTTATACCTGTGTTTGCAAAATATTGATTATTAAATTAACCATTTATTCATTCATTCATTTTATTTATTTATTTGACCAACCCCAAAAATTTCTGCGCAGGATAAATGCTCTTCCCTTTCCTATTGGTTTCCGCTTTAACCTCTATGCTGGTTTAGGGCCCGTTTTAGCAAGTATATATAGCAGTATGTTAGCATCCCTTATAGGTGGAATGGGCTCCCGTCCAATCAGAATGGCGTACATAGTAGCATGATATAATATAATACAATTTTTACCTCTTTTGTTTATTGTTGTTTTGTTTAGACATAACAGTAAGTTCCTGTAGTCATTGTCATATATGTTAAGCGGAAGACAAAGAATCAAGAAATTTTGGAGAAACGTCCAACCAGGCTAAATTTCTTGCTTCCCTTCACCGTCGAGCGTGCCACTGTTTTCTCTCTTTTCCGTAATACCTGTTTGGCAGCTGCACTATGGAATTTTAAAGTAAAAGGAGGGCGGTGAATTTGAATCCCTTTACAGAGAAACAAAAACCAAAAGAATTTATATGGGGTGAGAACTTGCTAGGTTGGCAGAAATTACTTTCAGTATGTATGATTGTCGCATTAGGATGATAAGAAAGCGTCTTTGTTCGAATCCAATAAGCCTTACTCTACGGCGTAATCAAGTTAGTATTTACTGGAATCCGATTCCCATTAATGTGGCAATAATGTGGAATTTGTATGGAATATTAAAAAATGTTGGGTCAAATGATACGTACAAGTTGGGTGTTTCTTCTGCCGTGTCGTAATGCAAACGAAGTGCCTGCATCATTGGTCATACACAAGAAAGTTTCAGCAGCAAAGGTTTTTGTTCGGTAGCAGAAGACGAAAATTGAGGAAAAGAAAAAGGAAATTTTGAACCATTGCAGAAAAGGAAAAGCAAATTTTGAATCATTGCTTGAATTCCATACCTGCTTTTAACGTGCTGAAGTGCACGATTAACAATACTAAAATATATTGCGATGGTCGTTCTCCTTGAGTGACTCTAGGCGTGTTTTCAGGCGACATTTACGTTCATAAGAAGGAGCAGAATAACTTTTGTATAGACATGACTACAGATGCAACAGGGTCGTCTGTCCTTTTCAGTGGCATAACGACTTCATGTTTGTTGATAGCCTCATTTGTTGAGTACTTCATAGTCCCGTCTGATTCCCGATATTATATTATAGTTTGTTAAAGCATACTTCTAAGAAATTTACATTTCTTAATACACCTGAAGTAAAGGTTGAATTAGCATGTTTCAACGGAGTGAGTTATTTTCATTTGGCTTGCATGGGAGTCACAATGCCTTCAAGTCACAATTTGGAATTAAATTGGATTTCCGACAATAAGAATGACAACTAACGGTACATAATTGCAAGTTGTGTCGACAATAACATCAGCGGAAAATACCCTTTTTTCAAGACCCTACTCTCCTTTAAATCTAGTACATACAGGGTACCGTGTCTCTACAAATGTTCAAAAAGTTATTCATCTCTTGTGGAGTAGATTGAAGTCTACCGATCAAGATTCGTTTGCCTGAGGTTACGTGGTCGGGGTAACATTTCATACTGCAACGATATATTTATCTGCGAAAAGAGGAACAATCACGACTTAGCCGGTATACATGATCTACTCGAAAATGTTGACTGTTTTTATATTACAATTGTTCCGCATTTCCAAGAGTTATGATGCAGTACGTTTGAAGCTACATAACCTAGGTAACATTTCATACTATAAAGACATATTTACCTACGAAATGAGGAACAATCATAGTCACGACTTTGCCGATAGATATGATGTACTCGAAAATTTTGACTTTTTTATATTAAAATTGTTCCTCATTTCCAATCTTTATGATTCAATAGAAAATGCTGATTGTTTTTACATTACGTTTGTTCCTTATTTCCGGTATTTATGATGTACTTGAAATGAGGAAGATTATAGTATGAAAAAAATCCGCAGTTTCGAAAATATCATAAATCTTGAAAGAGTTGGTAATAATCGGCATAATTTACTTTTCACAGTAAAGAATTATAGGTCATATCAATAGTTCAATCGATAGATTATTTCATTTAAACAATGACCGACTGGCGATAAAAAGGTCCCATCAGAATCATGTTAAATTTCTGAAAACCTGTAAATTTAAAGACGTCGATAGATTATATTTCATTGTAAGACTGGTGAAATATCATAGTAATATATATGAACAGGGATGCCATGCTGCGTGTTGTAAATTATCCCAGGTGAGTACCTAATTTACATACGAGTTAACTTTTTGAACTCCCTCAGGGAGTTGATGTACATAAACCCCAGTGATCTTTTTACAGTCTAAAACTTTCGGAGTGCCATAAAATATCCTTTGTCGCAAAGGAATTCATACGAGTGTTTAGATTTGGACACATGGTAAATTCAGGCCAAAGAATCCATAGAAGATAACGAGACATGGAAAATTGAGGGAAAATGTTTATTGTCGCATTGACTTTTAAATCAAATTTACAACAAATGCCTCTAGACATTAGTTTTAGAGTTTTCAACAAAAGAGATACAACGACTGTCTTATTTTTTGGGTTCAATCATGCAGCCTAACTAAATCTTATAAATTACCATTTCATGTCCTTGTATGTAAATTTATTGGATGATATAAAATGCTTACATTTATGTCAGATAAATCTTGCTCATATAAGGAGTTGCCCACCTTAATCCGAAGGGAAATTTTTCTTCGCTCCAGTTTTCTCCACATACTGAGCAAGTTTTGATACGATGTCAGAGCAACACTATGCGACACCTGCAGACATGTCCATATACATGTACGTACGCTATAAGAATGGTCCAAGAAGTCCGATTCAACTAACGTGTCGGCGGGGGCAGGTTGTTCACAACCTTGCAGAGGTGATAATAAATAACTTAGAGCGTTTCCGAATTAAGGTGCTGAAAGCCGATGACATCGGGCCAGGCGATGTTGTGGTGCATTCTATCGACGAGGGCGGAAAGTTAACAGAAATTCACCCGCGTACACCGTTGAAAGATGTACAGCAATTAACCTTGGAATTTGATATCGGTAGGTGAATGCAGGCCCGTCTATTCATGACAATGTGGGCATTGTTATCAAAGTTCCAATTCAACCTGCGTCTGCTATGTTGTCAATTACAATTGGTGTGTTACATATCTGATGTTACTTAATCAAAACCCTTGCAATATTGCAAAATTAGAAAACAGTTTACATGAGTACAAGTATAAAATTTTACTGCTCGTTGTTACACACTACCATTATCTATTTTCGGTACATTCACTCATTTCTTATAATTATTTCCACCCTTCAAAGATAGCCTCTTCTTAAATTTCAGATTTACGTCAGCTACAAATCATCCACTCTGACAGTAGTGTGTTTGTTCTCAGCCGGAGAGACGAGACGATGAGTGACCTAGCGATCAAAATAGGAGAGAGACTGGGCGACTTTCACTTTCCCGATGACTACTTGAAAAGCTTGAGAAAGAAGTTAGAAAGCGAAGGCCAACTTCGAATCTACAAACACCCCTTTATATCCGGCAGGAGTACTCCGCTCGACCAAACAAAGAAGGTTGCTGACTTTGAGCGAGATAAATTCACTTTTTCGGTCGAGGCTTTCCCGAAATACATTAACTCAGGTAAGTAGCGGCGGTCTTGATAATAATATGAAACGAAACATATTCTTAAACATAGATTTTAGGGGTTCGAAAGAGTTCCACAGGATTCCATTCTAGAGCAAATAAACTCTTTATATATATATATATATATATATATATATATATATATATATATATATATATATATATATATATATATATATATATATATATCAATGACATTAATAACTCTACTAGTTACTTTAATTTCAGACTTTTTGCTGATGACACTAATGTTTTTAAATCTTTAGACTCTCAAACACTACATCTCAACCACATAAATAGTGAATTTCATAAAATCAACGATTGGGGCATGGCGAACTAATTAACTGTTAATGCAGAAAAAAATAATTACATGGTAGTTAAAACACGTCAAAAACGTGTAACTTGACGGTAATTTATACTTTGGAAATCAACAGATTAAGGAAGTTTCATCAGCTAGTTATCTCGGTGTAATAATTGACAATTCCCTTCCCTGGAAACCACACATTAAGAATGTAATAAATAAAATAACTCCCAAAGTTGGAATTATCTCACGTCTTCGAAATTTCGTTCCAAAGTTTATCCTAATTATACTCTATAATGCCTTCATATTCTACCACACTTAACTTACTGCTTAGATATTATGGGGAAATACTTACACTACTTTCCTTGAACCTATTTACCGCCTACAAAAGAAAATTGTTCGTTTGATTACTTTTTCTGATTTTCATGCCAACTCAAATCCCCTCTTTCGTCAACTAAACATCCTGCATATTTTTAAACTAAGTAATTACTTAACTGTTCTTGCCTTTCTGATTTTGATTTCAAAAATAACGGTTTTCCAATCACTGTTAATAATTATTTTGAACTTCCTCACCATGGGTACTCGTTCAGTTGAACATAGCAATTATTGTATTCCTAAAACAAGGCTTACAGTCACACAACACAACATTAAGTATGCAGTAATCAATCATTGGAATTCTCTACCTTCTTCAGTTAAGCAAATAACGTGTAGACAAAGGTTCAAAGTAGAATTAAGAAGCTACTTAATGAACATATAACAATATGTATCTTTTTTCTTGAGTTGTTTATGTGTCTAATGTATTTTATTTTCTCTTTATCTCTGATATGTATTTTTTGTCCTTACTTAAGCCCTTTATGGCATCATCGTTTACAGTTATGAGCTGATTGTAGTGGGCCATGAACTCGACTAGTCCTTGTGGACTATTTCTATGGTCCAAACCAGATAAAGTCATACTTTCACTGTAATACTATCCTTGTAATTGTACCTTTATCTACTTAAATAAACAATTCACAATCATACTTTAAAGATATACTGTCACCTGTTCCAATTTTGACACAGTTACCATGGAGAGAGAAAATCTAACCAATCACAGATTTTAAGCGGGTGGCCGCTTTTTAAAAACAGCGCCATCACATGGGCATTTTGAATAACAAGGAACGCTTCTCTTTGACCATATATGGGCATATTTAGATTACAGGTGACTGTATAACTTTAAGTCAACAATAAAATATACCCAGCAAGTGAAACACTAACGCTGTTTTTCAGTTCATTTAGAATTACTTTCCATAATAATCCGTTTTTAAAAGGATATGTAATTATCAGATAAATTACTTAAACAAAGTACAACAATCATAATCTTGTTGACGATCTGACTGATTGAGAGACCTTTTGTTTCTTTGACTAAGTTTCCATCTAAGCTTCTCGAACAAACAGACAGGCAAAGTTTCACAAGCACTTTGGGCTTTGGAATAAATTTATTGCCGGAATCATACCAATGGACTTCGATTAAGGGATGACCTATAGACCTATAGATAAAGAATCATCGAATTATTCTACCGACCAACTTTTTAAATCAATGATTAAAGTTCCTAATTTGCAAGCGAGAAAAATACAGTTACCGTGATGTCGACACTATTTCAGTGAGTATATGTTTCGTGTCATAGCTCATTTCCTTTTCATTTCTGTCTTTCGACTAACGGTTTATATGCTCCTTATATTTCAGAGGATGTTCAGCAAGAAATTAATGGTCAAAACATAGTCTTCTTTGGTGTTCCCGATCATGGAAAGTCATCGACTATCAATTCTTTAATTATGGTAAGACATGTATTTCTTTACAAATTTGTCTTTTCACACATTCAACAATCGATTCATCATATTAGTATATAACTAAACAATTACACAAGCGTGTTTGTTTGTTTTGTAATATAGGATTCAATGTTGATTCCAGACAGTCATTTTTACCGTCGTATCTTAGGAGATAATACTCCAACGTAAAAGGGTCTAATTATTTCAAAAATTGTATACGGTAACGCAAGGATATATGTATATCGGTTTATTTACGACTTTGTTGTGCGTGACTTCTCGGCGGAAGTTTTCAGCACTTTTCCGTTCTCCTACCTATTTCTCAGATATTCAAAAATCGATTTCTCTAGCTTCCATAGCGACCACAATGAAATGCAAGTATTTGATTTCAGGTCTGGGTGTCGTCTTTTAGCAAGCATATAGTTCTAACTTAACCACATCGTGATAAGGCGTTATTAGTCCTAAAAAGTGTAAAAAAACTTGCACTACAGATAGATCTAAGCAGGCATCAATATGGTGATCTTGTAAAACACTTGCATTATGCTTATGTTTGTAAAAAAATATATTTAAGAGTGACACAAAAGTTATCTTACCAGAGTAAATTTGGCTCTGATGTAAAGGTAACTTGGTGTTATTCCACCCAAAAAGATCTTGCGACCACTGAGGTAAGTGCAAAGGCGAGTATCGCATTGCGCTTGAAACACCCATCTCAGTTACCCCACCATGTTAGCCAACGACTTTCGCTTTTTAAACTGAGATGTCCGAAATTCTTTTAACACGATTATAACTATTTTGGGATAATTTGATCTTCATATTTTTCAAATTTCTCAAAAATCTTAGGTGCCCTATAGCTGAATGTCTCTATATTACAAATTACTCATAAAAACATGTGTGTAACGTAAAAAGAAAAGCAGATTAGCTTACATTTTCAGATTTTAAAGACATTACTTCACCATCCAATTATCCTAAATTAGTTCCAATCGTGTTTTGTTTAATAGAGGGAGATTAGTATGATAAGGCTTTTACTTAAGAACAGCATGTCAATTGTATTTTGACATCGTCATCTTTTGCACTACAATGTCACAACTCCAGGCTATCACCAGCGAAAAAGGTCCGGCGCAAACTTATCCTACCTCAAGTTTAGGTACACCCGTTTACACACCTTATCAAGTGACAGTAAATGGGGCAAAGTTTTGGCTAAGCGATGTTCCTGGATCTTGTCAAAAGATATATACAAGCGCACGTCAAGATGGAGAAGAGCTAAGGAAAAAAGTCATAAGGAGAATTCTGGATGGAAAATTACCTGAAAGAGAGGATCCCATAGCGTACAAGTCTAAACTCCCAATGTTGGGTAAAGGCTTTGTGAAGCCATCTGCCGTGGTAATTATCCACAAATGGGGCGCCGAAATCGATGAGTTCGACAACGCTGTTTTAACTGAAGCAAGCAAAACGAGTAAGTCTTTTGGTTGACAACTTCTTAAGATGTCTCCCCTGTCCGATTCGGGACCTGTGACATGTCCTTTTGAGACAATATTTATGGCCAGTCTGATACTTTTATTGTATGGACCGATGTCGAAATTTTGTGGGACCAGTTTTCACAGTCTTGATTTCGCAAAATTGAAAATTAAATTTTCTGCCTTGCGTTGACAGAGTGGTGACCACTTAGTCTGATTTTCAACATCGATATAAATGATTCTTTGCTTCTTCAATAGAAAAAAAACCGTTTATTCTAGGTCTTGATTATATAAAAGAAAATACTTAAGCTACATATAATTTAAACATTTGATTCATGGGCGTTTTGTTTTGTAGAATAAACTAGAATACATTTGTCAACCATACCATCATATAGTGTGTAAACAATGCGAGAAGTTGGAAACTTTAATCTTAAAGTATTCGAGGAAAAAGAATAAGAAATTTTCTCGCTTTACATAAGAAAATTATGAAAATATTTATTACAAGATGAACTTGTTGTCCCTTTTTTACTCCTATGAAAGGATTAGGTTTCACTTTTCAGGGTTGTGTATAACCTTTACACGATTGGAACTATTTTGGCATAATTGGATGGTGAAGTAATGTTTATTCATAAATGTGATCTCATCTGCTTTTCTTTTTACATTACACGCTTGTTTTTGTAGGTAACTTGTATTATTGCAACATTAAACTATCTGGCACCTACAACTTTTGAGAAATTTAAAGATTATAAAAATCTAATTATCCTAAATTAGTTCCAATCGTGTTAGAATAGCTCTATTGCAAAGAGATTACCTGCGCCTGAGCCAACCATGCAACAGGCAAGCAAATATTGTATGAATTTGAATACTGGTCCCCGAGATACACTCTTCCTAAGATAAGATTTTGTGGTCAGTTTCAAACGTATTTTATCACACTTAAACCGTACCTTTTTATCACCGATACCCTGCGAGCTGATGGTACAATATACTTTTTGTACAGACTGATTCATTTTAAATCATGGCTATTTTGCAGTATTACTTCAGAGGTCGTTTGCTGCACTGTATATTTTTAAGTGACAATCATCTCAATTAAGTCTAAGAAATCACGACTGGTGCCTACTATCTAACTTTTATTTGATCTGTTCTTCCAGAAATGGGACTGCGAACTTTCCTTATCGTGACTCATATTGATGAAGCACCCAATGACCCTATCAAGGTAAACAAAATATTGAAGGCCCAGGCTGACATACTTGGCATTGACCTCATTAACGTCTTCACCATAGCCAACGTTGACCAGGAGGCTGCAGATTTCCGTGTCATGGACGAAGATCGAAGGAAGAACGCCCTGTTTATTCTGAAGGAAATTCTGTACGCGGCGAAGATTTATTTGAATAGAGGGGAATCATCAATTTCCCAGTAAGACACTTTTAGAGTAATTGTTATGCTTTGTTCCAAAGTAATGGGCTATCTTACTGTCGTAAGTCATTCAGCATTCTCCTACTTTGGCTAGAGTTTTCGTTTAGGTGATGTCAAGGTGTATAAAATCCATGATTTCACTAATTCCGAATGACTAGGTAGATATAAAGGGCCAGTAGCTGTCTCCCGGCCTCGAAGAATGTTTTAAACACAGCATCAATACTGGTAAAATGCACTCTCATAGTTTACGTTTAAATTCAAATCCGGACCAGAATTCACCTTGCCAACGATAACAATCTGTCAATGCACGTATAGGCAGAGTTGACGAGCTAACAATATACGCATCTCAATTATGAAATATTAAGATGTCGCCATTATTTTTATGATAGACCATACCATAGGTGAATAATTGCATTGTCAGATCATAATATTATTTGTAGCATTGTGACAGTTAATATACTCAACTGTATAAGTAGTGAACATTTCTTTTGTCATTGGAACATTTTCACCATTTTGAGGCAACTGTAAAAAGTATTTTGTGTACAATTCCTAAAATATAAGGTAGACTCTATTGTGATGTTTTGTCTGTATCCATGGAATATTTTGGCCAACTCAGAAATCAATTTGCCCTTTCAGAAATAAAAACCACACTAACTTTCCATTTTCACATTATTTCATCATCTTGAATTATTATCCTTTGGGCATATGGGTAACTTCATAGTCTGTCGTTGAAGATGGAAATGTGAAAAATATTTACCTAATACTGTGACAATTGTACTTTTGCAGGCATTCAAATTTCCCTTCGAAAAACCTTGGATCCTATTCCGACACTCACTATTTCCGTTTTTTCCAATTTACTCAAATTTAGTGTTTTACCTCATTTTGGATGTAGTTGAGAATTTTTACCTCTCCTTGGCTTGTGCATGCATGTGTCAAACTTTGCATGTTGTGTTTACACTGGTTAAGTTACATCATATTTCTCTTCACTTTTCAGTGCAATCAACTTTTTCAACAGCCCACGTAGCTGGCACATGCACAAGTTGTCACATAAGCTGCTCCAATTTGACAATCAAAGTTTTAGAGCGCTCCCTTTGGAATGTCACAACTTTATCATCGAGCATCTAGTATGATCTAGTTTGATGAATTTATTCAGCTCTCGGTACATTCACATCCTTAGGATAGGATAGGATAGGACAAATAATTTATATAGCGCCTAGTATCCATCAGCAATGTTCACTGGCGCTTTACACCAGGTTAAAGCTCTCTTGAAAAATGAGTCTTAAGCATTGATCTGATGGTGCGAATGTCGGGAGCTGATTGAATATGAGCTGGCAGTTTGTTCCATAGAATTGATGAAGAATAGAAGGATCTGTCACTGTATGATTTTAACCGATTTTAACATTTCCATCTTTGACATCCATACATCACTCTCTTCTCATAGGAACTTCATACATAAATATAAAACAGAGCAAGGGTTATGTTTACCTGGAATTACTCTTTCTCTCTCTGTCTCTCTCTAGTTTTAAACAAAGACACCCTACGAAAAAAATTGTATGAACGGTCATGCTATCATCATCTAAGTGAAGAACATATCAACAAAACTATCTTCCGCATACATAAAAATTCACTTGAAACACAGTTATAGAAATGACAGAGTAGAAACAAGGGTGCTTAACTTGGTGTTTATTCTTAAATGACATTGTACCTTATCTCGCAGGTGTTAGAAAAATGTTAGTTTGATTCCTTTCTTTCAACTCACGAAAGCAGACATGCTCTTCAGTCCATAAAATGGTGACTTCACCATTAGCTGTCTGTACATCAGTACATTATTGTGATCAATCGATTGATTTTCTACTGCCCTAGTAATGCTAATAAAATCTCACAGTTGACACAGTGTTTAATTTATAGTCAGTTGTCTTCTTTAAAAATGTACATTGAGGAGATGGTTATAATATTGTGACTACACTTCACTCAATTAAAATGGCAGTGTGACATTACCTATAAAGCGTATTATTCTATAACCAGTGCACTAGTATATAGTAATGATCACTTGTTGTTATTCTGGACATAAAAAGCAGTACTGAAACCTGCCCTTTGTGAATGTTCATATTTACATTTACTGTCCAACTTTGGGTGCAGAAAATCAAAATCCACAAATGTAACTTTTCCTGATTTTATTATTTCATTTTTACATATATTCATCTTCAATTATGAACACATATTTCACAAGCTTTGCAATCTAATGTTGCACATGGACCTTGATTTATAGCACTTTTTGTCCATCTCCTCAAAAGCGCCCTCTATTGGCCAGATTTGTCTCTGGATCACCTTGGGGTCAAATCTTCATATTTCACAGAAGGAAGATGTGTAAATGTCTACAACATTTAATAAAAAAACGTCTTCTTTGCACTTTGAGAAAGAGAGCAGTTACAATGCCTTTGCACACACACATCATAAATTACAAATCAACACAAAAATTATCCATTGCTGCCACCTAATCACATTGGTATAATAGGATTGAATGCATCCAGTCAGTAACTTACTGATGACAAATCTTGCTACAACAGAAATGATGGCAATTTACTGTTAAGAAGGACTGGTCTGTTCTAAAATTTACTTGAAATTGCTGAGAATTGGCTGGAAATCACGACAAACATCTGAGACTTGAACCTTGGCCAAGACTGACAGTAGCTGTGAAAAACACCTCTTTAGAGCAGGGCTCACATAAATGTATACCAACTGTCGTTCATGTGTGACAGTTCTTTCTGAATATACCCTTGTTCTGATACCTTTATTGTGATCTGTAAGAGTCAATTCGTACAATAGTTACAGTCACTTATATATGATGAGTGTAAGATCTTTGAAAGAGTGTGTTTTTATGACAGCTGCCAGTCTCAGAGATGCTTGAAGTCACTGATAATTATCGCAATGCAAAGTAAATTTCAAACACTGTCTGTCAGTCTGATTGGCGACTTGTCATGACTTCTGTAGTATCCTTAATACTGGCATTTCTCTTCATGAAACTGTTTGATCATCCAAAGTTAGGGGGCCACACATTTACTAGTCCAGGAGCCTTTCACTGGTCATATTAGCTCTAAACATACTTCAACAACACCACATCTTTCTTGCAGCACTAAGTATTTCTGTCATTATAAGGAACAGCAATTAATGTAAATATTAATTATCAATAAATTAATATTAATAAATGATGCAAGCATATTAACTGTGGCATTCCAATTTAAGTTTAATGTTTTCCAATACATGCTTTTTTTGCATTGCTTGAAAATGAATTTTTGAACACAATTTTGGTAACGATTTAAAAAAAAATGTATTAATTCACTGCAGCAAAAGTTGTACATCATGAAAATTGCATTCCAGAGTAATTACTTTTCAAGCTGACACCCCCATGAAACACTGTGTAATGTAGTACTCCCATTGGTATCCAACCACATTGGGTGATACCACAGACAAGTAGGGTTGACCAGCTAAAGAACCATTGGGTCTCTATACCTACTTACTTTTTATCAGTGTTTGTGGATGTAACTTGGTTGGCCATCCACCACTTTCATCCAGTCATCATTCTCTCGTGTCAGTGGAGTCTCAGGTCCTAGGAATGCAATACCATTGGTTTGATGGTCTGACAATAAATACCTGTGACATTTGATGAGGAGACAAATATCCATGAGAAGTTGATGTTTTATGAGAAATGAACAGTCATGAATTACAGAGAACTACATTTGCCATTATTTGTACAGAAAGAGTGAACAGTTGACCGATACCAATACCAGTTTAGAAAGGTGTAGATCAAACATGTTCTTTCCTTGGAGTAAGTAGTCTTGCTGGGTAAAACGAAACCACAAAATCGGTAAAACACAATCACAATCACAATCACAACTCCATCTATGATACAGCAAACTGGATAGTTGGTTTTCATATTATCACGGCATGTGCCCATTTAAGCTTGTGAAGTGACACAAATTCAGAACCATGCAAGTACATGAATTACACATGTAATTCTTACTTCTGTGCCACATTGACAAGGTCATCTCTGGTGACAGCAAACAGCTGTTCACGGTGGGTTTGCTTCATGTCATCAGTGATACCAGTTAGAAATAGGGTCATTCCTCTGCTTGGGGGCGCTATTGGATAGTCAATCTGTTCAGAAATATCAAGAATAGATATTTCAAGGAAGATTCATAAATAATTAATAAAAATCCTGATGGCTTATTAACTCTCAACTTCGTGGCTTGGTAATAATCTGACATATGGCGATAACAATAGCTATAACATATTCTGCAAAACCAGCTACAAAATATTTGATTTTGATGGTACATACATGTACTGTACAATAGTGATATGTAAACTTCTGCTATTATAATAATACTTATTTAATACTTTGTTTAGTAGCTTTAACACCAAATAAGCAAAATTTTGCTCCATGTTGTGATTCACATTCTTGAAACATGCTGTACTGAATCTTAATTTGACTGCCTGGAAGCTTATCATAGTTTGACAGAGATCTCACTCTTTATTGCCTATGCTTGTTTATGCAGACAGTAGGCTCTACAGTTAAGCTTGTTTCATAGTCTTAAGATTTTAAAAGACGATTTCACCAGATATTGAAGATAGATGGACTTATGGTAGCACTGTCTGCAATACCATTTAGCAAACAACAGTTGTGACCAAACACTGTGTCACAGCATAGACAGTAGAGGGAGTTCTTCCCCTCTACTGTCTGTGGTCGCATTAACATGTATTAATATGTTTAATACCACTACTGTCATATGGGGATGAGAGGTTATTGATATTTTCATATTGTGATGGTACTAACTTTTGTGTAAACAAAACTTACAGTTTGAAAGACTGAGAGTTTAGCTTCATCAATTTCTTGCTGCGTGTACTTCCCCTGGCTGGCCCACTCTGCTGAACTTTTGAATGCTTGTAATGTTTCTATGTTGTTTGGGTCTCTGAAAGACAACATACATTTTAGCGAGAGGATATCTCTGTGAATCCTTGGAGTAAAGAATCATGATTTTGACGCAAGAAACAAATAATTTTCAGCTGGGTCATCAAACTGTCACACCAATGATGAGCCATCTGGTAGAATTGTACATCACTTATGACCTGGAGCAAAGCAGGAGCACTTGGATTTATCCAAAAGAAATTCCTGTACCAGCAACAGATGGTTACTGACTACAGGGAGTGACGGCACTCTAGATTGCTACAAAGTCCCAACATTCTGAATTCACCATATACACTACATGAAAAGCCGGAGTGACTGTTTATTGGAGCGTTACCTGTATGAATAGAATGTAAATATCCCTGATGTTCCCATGGAAGCCCCTCCTCCGTACGCACCACCTTTCTCTCTGTGGACAAATAAATTGTCAAAATATTTCTAAGAAAGAATTACATGTCTTATCATAATGACTTTGCTAAAGATATGTTCGTTGATGTTCTTGAAAAGAGGACAGTATCTCCAGTGGTTATTCGCTTATCCCTGTGCTTCGCCTTGCTCTGAGTCAAATACACTGTACTGGGACTTGGATGTAGTAATGAACAGCATTGATACTACATAATGATTGTTGTTGTGCACCAAGAAAGCTACCTGCATTAATTAAAGAAAGGGACCCAACTTGCCTGATTTCTCTGTGCAGGAACTTGCTGGTCATCAGTTTACTGAGAACACGTAAGCTGACAAAAGAAGGCAAACGTAAAGAGTTATTTATGAGAAACTTGAAATGTGATGGCAGTGCAGTGATGTGGCAAGGAGATTTCATTGTTTTATAGAAATATATCAATGTAATCGAGGGGTATGATATTGTTATAGAGCTGCAATCAAGAAACTGAGTAAAAGTATACCTTTAATCCTGCCAGGCTTAGCACTTCCCTATCTGCTAAGTCAGTATGAAGTGGAATTCAGCTAAAATTTGTATTTTAATTCACTTGGCAGGGTGTAGTATAGTGGGTTAAGTTTGTAACAGTCGTGTTAACTTTGCAGCATATGTTTTCAGGGGTCTTCCAATTTTCAAGTCTTTGTTGAAATGCAACATGCAGAACACTTTGTGTGTCACTGGCTTTAATCAATCTGACCTGATAGTGACATATGAACTTGGCAGGATGAGGATTAAAGCTGATCTGTGATTAAACTCATATTGAGGGGCTAACTTTACCTTGCACAATCTCTGTGTGAGTAGGGCACTGTGGGTAGACACTGTCCCATGTAATTGACTGGAAATGGCAGTGGGAAGTGTATCCGCCTGCTTGATGGCTTAAAGTCAGATACCTATGTGTGATACAAGTCATGATGTCATTAGATTGGTAGACCGTGTAACAATGTTATAGAACTGGTGGCGAGCTGTGAAAGGTTGAAACGAATTTGATATACAGAATGGAATGCAATGAAAAAATGCAACATCTGTATCAAGCAAATGTTTTTCAATCAGAAGATGCAAAAGAGACAGCTGAATAAGATGGAGAGACTCTTGACATGTAACATGTTGATATTGGTATAGACCTGGTAAGAAAAATTGTCAGAAGAAAGGCACTATAGTTTGATCTCAAATGGAAAAAAGAACAATGAAAATATCCATTATGAAGATGAAACAGTGAATTTGAAGCTATTTCATTCACTCAGAAGTGGTTAATAATACATAGCCTAGCACTGCACCCTCAATTTTCAGACGTATTTTTTATATGAAAGAAAAAGACATGGTGTTGGCATACATGTATTGTTAGCCAGTAAAATTTCTACTGTGACCAGATATGGTCACATGAAGTTGTAGATTTCTAAAATTTACTAAAATTTCACATTTGGGTACAAATGAAGATCAGTGGATGACAACTGATGGATAAGGACTAATAGGATTTTCCTTGGGTGCCTCAAGGTAGGTACTCTATCCCAAACTCAAAGCCAAATGATTCCACAGGTTTTTAGTGATAATTACAGAATACTGTTAATCTTTCCAATCTTGTCAAGCTCAATTGACATGAACCGTTAATTACCTGGTTATTAAAACTTGTACACACAATTACTTTCAGAAACTTATTGAGAAAACATCAATCATTAGTATAACTTGTCCAGGTGACTTAGTATTTCTGTATTTATTATATGGTGAATTATTATATTTAGGTTCTGATGACAATATAAAGAGGATTGGCGCCCTCACCAGGCAGAAAAAATCAAAGTCCATCCTTTCCAGGCACCATTTTCAGAAATGGCACAGCTAGACTTTTTCAGTACAGAAGGGTACAGTTAACGAAGTCAAACATTTGGCTCTGATATAAGATGTACACCACTTTTTTGCTGTGAGTTTTTTTCATGAAAAGACTCATACCAGTACATGCACTGTAAGGATTTTTTCTTTTTTTCCGATTTCTTAATGTATTTCTCAAACTGCCAACTCATTTTACCGTAGGCCTGTGAAACAAATTATAAAAGGCTACCAAATGAATAGCAAGAAACATCATAATAGCAGTATGGTCATGTATGCTATATTCCTGTTCAAATTATTTCAACTGAAGGTTGTATCCTCAAAACTTTCCATATTCATTTCAGAAAAGGATGAGGCAAATGTGGCAAATTTACCAAATATGTATAAACCTGCAGAAATTATTCCAAACTACAGTATTTGAAAGATACTGACAAATGCAAGGAAAATTAGCATATTTATAACGTGTTCCATCAGAAGTACCACAGCAAAACAGTTTATGTATGTAACACATACTAATAAGTACATATTTCTTGTAGCAGCTGGTGAAATAAACGTTCTCTCTGAAACTGTTCAGACTCAACATGATAAACATTTACAAAAGATCACTTTCATTTACATTTCTATAGAAATCAGAGTGACTTTTATCTTATATTTGATCTGACGTTTTACAATTCTATTCAGCAGACTTTAATAGTTGACAGCATATGTTTCTGGCATTCACAGTTGTTGACAAAACACTGAACTGCGTGATCATTGTGTTCTTCTGCTCTCAAATTTTCAACATATGGCTGAGCTTTTGTACAATTTTCATGGCGATGTTTGGAGTTTCAATACAGATTTCTGATGAATAAATTGACACGTTACTGTAAAATTTCCATGAACGATACTTAACACTGTCACCCTCATTTCCCTTTAAACATGTCCACACCATTCACTATACTGAAAACAGTTAGGATATACCAAAGGCTGGGGTGAAAGCATTAAATGTGCATATACAGCTTCTCACCCTTTTGCCACAATGGTGTGGTCCAAATCCATTGTTAGCAACTGCCATTATGGGACCTATTTACAGTGAATGGGGGTGAACAGGTTAAGTACTGTGCTATTTTAGTGAAATCACCCTCTCTACAAAAATATTTTGTGCCTGATGAAACCATACGTGTGCACATCCATCTGTGGTCAAGGTGAATATCCCTCTAAAAGCTATTTTCAATAGCAAATGATTGCAATGCCCTTGGAAAATAAAATGCACAGCTGGTGATTGTGAAAGCATTGAAAATAGAAAATATTGAGGGTTGTCATATGACATTGTCAAGGACAAAGTCAAGGGTACATAATAGGAGTTCACGTCCTCATCCACATAATTTATTAATATCATCTTCATTTTCACAGAATCAAATTTTCCCATCAACTGAAATATTACTTTCGCTGTTCACCCGGAAATTGAATGTGAAATGTCTACCCTACATCTTTGTGACAGAGTGTTTTTGTTTGTTTATTTATTTGTTTGTTGGTTTGTTTATTTGGGGGTCTAATCTTAGTAGGAAAATAGTGCTTCTGGTACCAACAGTAAACAAATAAGTATTCAAACTTGAAATTTGAGAGTGATACGCTGGTAGTGATTTTGTACAGTAACTATTAGAGGTTTTGAAATATTTGTTTGCACTCAATAGAGCCTTTGGTGACTTAAAAGAAAGACCAAAATGTGACTCCCTTGTTCCAGCATGCACTTCACTAGTGCACTGTGCATTATTGCTTATAAATGATTCAGGCATAGGTAAAATATTGCCATTTTCGTTTACAATTACACTGACTGGCTGTACTCAATTGCCTATGTGACAGTGCTAGAGAAACCTACTTCATGGTGACAGCAGCAAAAAATATCAATTTATGGATTCATATCATATGATATGAAGTTTTTTAAACTGTATCTGTCCTTATGTATTTACGGAAATCTTTACTTGTTCATTATGATAAGCCTACATGTTATGGAATAGATCTGCAGATACCGACAGCAATGGAATGTTGCCTTATCTAAACCAATGGTGTTGTAAAATGCTGATCTACATTCACAGTCACATAGAATGAGTGACAGAATGAATAAAAGTGACTGAATGTGTGAATGAATAAAGAAATAAATGAAAGAATGAATAGTGAGATTGGCAAATGATTATAAAAACTTTATTATTTTTTTGATAGCAACACACACACATGCAATTGTACTGTTTTCATTAAAGTAATCATATATAAATAGCAATCAAGTGAGAAATTTTACATGGATTGTCTGAAAACTTAGAATAGATGAAAATTTTCTTTTAGGAGTTTTCAAGTCTGTATGAAAGTCGTAACTTACATAACGTGTACTTACCTCTATCATTTTAACATGGGAAGCAGGATCAGCTTTGGACGGTGCAGCTACTGTCTGTAGGAATTTCTCTAAGGAACTGACAGCAGGGTCTAAACCCTCAGCTGTGGTGTTGAGTGCACATCTGAAGATTAAATGAGTATGAACTTGGTCAATTAATTCAATGAATCATCGCTGAGATGATATAAAATTATTGAACTTTTGATGTTGTTTCCAGAATCTACATGTATGTCAAGCACCTAATGCAAGGTTAGCATTTAGATTCATGACTTCAATTATAAATCAGTTAAAATTTTAATAAGAAATTAACACAGGTGGGATATCAAATTTCTTTGAGAAGAGGGCATTGCTTCTGTTAATAAGAAAGTTGATTTTCAGCAGCAGCAATTCTTTACCCTTTCCATCCTAAATTCCAAGTGAAGAAGTCCACACTCACCATTGATCACATTGCATTTGGACAAAACCATGGTAGAGAAAGGGTTGAACAGACAAAAAAACACAGACACAAAAATACTAGCTGGGAAAGTTCATTGGTTGATTATGGCGTACCAATGAATGTATTCTTAGCTTTGCATTGCATACATTTATTCACATCAAGCATATAGAGACTGGGAGTACAGGTCTATCAATGCATTTCAGCAAATCATGATACACCATCTTACAGATAGAGGCCAAAAAATGATTATTTAAGACACTCATGGCTGCCTCTTTACTGTAGAATGTATGCTTGGAATAGATTTTTTCAGAAAAATGCAAGCCCTTCGAATCTTTCCATATTTTCCTGTATTCAAAATCTTGGGTGACTATTTTGAGGATGTATTGAGAGAAAATACATGTAGGGCTTTCATCAAATTGTTAACAATTTCATTCTTCCCCATAAGTTAAACACAGATTGTGACCATTCAAAATTTCAAATATTCATTAAATTTGAAATTATGGTAGTCAACTTTTGTCCTCTAGAAAACAAACATAGTCCCAAAAAGAATACTTTAAATTCATATTAACAGAAATTTTCTTGCCTAATCTAAAATTTTCACACCGATTTCGGATATTGATCCTTTGTTGCGAAAAGGAACAACTTTCCGTGAAACACATATAATTTAGATTTATTTTAGGTGTATATCGAGAATTCAAATGAAGTTCTCTACTAGTATATACACACTGGCGTGACACCATAACCTTAATCATACATCAGATAAACCTACCTGAAATTTTTTCTATTGAACAATATGTGTGCAATCATTTTTAAATTATTGATAACAGGTTCAAGGTCCTTCATTTCTGCAATATTTTTCATAATGGCAACCTGTCACAAAGGACACATCAAAATAACATCTGTCAGTCATTCATCATTTGCATAATTATAAACTGATGACCTAAATTTTTTGGTTAATAAAGTGTAGCATTACAAGATTAAGATTTCAAGGTTCTCATATTTCAAATTCAAATTTATAATCGGAAATCATTTCATAGACGTTGGTTTATAACTAGGGCAATACACTTAGGCACAAGCAACTCAAAACTTCATATGATATCTGTAGATTCACATATTCCTTTATATTACTATTTTTAGTAATACATTGTTTTACATGCAAAGGCACTATTATAGCAATGGTATTTCTGATAATTTGTAAAATAAAAAAAAAAGTCAAATAAAATAAAATAAAATAAAATAAAATAAAATAAAATAAAATAAAATAAAATAAAATAAAAGCTACTCTCTATTATCATTGTGTAATACTTTTCTATAAAACTACTACTTTGAATCTATGCAAAGATCACATGCCATGACCTTTACTTTTACCTCACGTATCAGTGATACAAATTCTCATTTTGAAGAGTAAAGGTCCAAATGAATACAATAGTCCTTCTTAGCTTCCAGTCATACCTGGGTCATGCCACTGAAGAGTTCCTTGACTTTGCCGAGTGGAGTCAGGGAACTTCCGGCACACAACATGGCATAGTGATGGCCATGGTGCGGAAGAGAGTTGGCCATATCAGCTGCTTCCATTTGTATCAGTGTTGTCAGTGTGTTTTTGTCATCAAAATTAGCCCTGATGAGAAAAAAACGATACACATGATTTCAATAAAAATCTGATGTATAGTTCAATGCAGTGAAGCAGACAATAACATTAACTCTTATGTTTCCAAAGGTCAGACGAACTTAACAAAACAACAACAGCAATCTAGGATATTAAGTACTTTTATTGACGAGCATAACACGGTTAATTTTGTGATTCTGGATCTTTATCAATGAAGCATTTGAAACGTATCCATCATGTAATGAGGTAACTAAAATCTAAAATAAAGTTGTTTTATTCCTTCAAAACATTCAATGCATATTTCAAGGCAATAAACAGCCACCTCCATGTATTCAACTGTGTCATTTAAGTTCAACGTACACTTAATATAGAAAGAGATGTGAAGCTATTTACATATGAAAGGAATACTGGAATTAAGTTACTTTATGAATTATAAATTATGACAGTGACAAACGCCACTGAATATAGTACATGTAGCACATACAAAATATTTTCAAATTTGCTCTTATAGCTTTGCATAGTATGAATATTTTCTTTCCATTGAAAGGCATTACATCCATTGAAAGGCATTACATACATTTGACCAGTGAACTTGGTATATATCACACTTGACTACGGTTTTCCTCTCAGTGTATCTCATAAGACATTTACTATACCTGTGAAAAATTTCTGTCCACAAATCAAACATGTCTTCCATGTTGTGATCAAGACAATAGGACGAGATCAACACACCCTAAAATTTGATAAGAAATGTTATCAAACAAGAGAATTCACGAGCGAACTTTTATTTTTAAAAATGTTGATTATGTCTTCTGGTAAAGACAACCTTTCTGAATGTATATATTTATGTCTACAAAGTTTTTGGCAAGTTGTCAATGATGTTGATAATCTCACTAAAGAAAACAACAAATGAGACATACATTTCTAAGCAATGCCATCTGAAGTATGTAACCTACAGAGTTTTGTGGCATGGAAGTAAATATATAATGAGCAGCCTGAGGCACATACTCCTGTAAAATTATTCAAACCATATCTAAATAATTCAGACATACATAGACATCCAGCCAAATTTATTATTTTTTCTTTATTCTAACTAACCTGTTCATGACTGTTCATGTTGCTATGATGTAGCACTGTGTGAGTGGAAACATTAAGGCCACCAGTTTTCAGCTCCTCTCTCTGAGCTAACTCATGGTGGCTCATTACCCCAGCACCAAGACTAACAGGAGATAAACATAAACAAAACCAATGACATTTTACCATGATCATAAATAATAAATGTTCCTGGTAATCAAAGTAGCTTTCATATTTGAACAGCGTTGGTGTAGTACTGCACATGATGGTGTACTGGACTGAATGCAGAATGACAAAGCTTTTCTTGTCCAAATCAATCTGAAGTACAGGAATGGCAAACTCTAAAATCACTGTAAAATACCAAACCATGGGTTTTGGGCAAGTTCATGCTCTGCACTTGGACAAGCAGGAAGACAGACAGAAATTATGACACTCATGATACTCACATACACATGAACTATGATACTCACACATACACAATCAAAGATAGAATTTGTATACAACAAAACAAACTAGTCTGGTTGGGCCAGCTATGCACAGTGGGAAATATACACACAAATGCACGTACGCATGCAGTACACATCCATACCTGTGGGCACACTTACTTTGTTATGACATTGCAAAATAGAGGTACATAGGCCATAAGTTCTTCAGGGAGTTTTTTCAGATTAGCCACAGCTCTGAAATATGTCACTCCATTTGTAGGTTGCTCACATAGTTGTACAGGTACAGATTCTAAAAATCGAGAGGATTTTAAAACCTTTCAGTCCATTTAAAAATAGCAATGCTGTTTGCTCTGTATAACTGCTATACATTAAAGGTACTTCGTGTCAGCCATGTTTATGATCAATTATCAAACTATTCATTTGAGATTTTTTCCTAGATTAACCCTTTGAGTGCTGTAATTTTTTTCCCACCAAAATTTGAGGGCAACATTTTACCAAGTTTTATGAAGTTTTCTGTAAATTTTTGATAATTTTGAACCAAATGGACAAAATTTCATTGGCTACAGGTTTTTATCAAAATTTTGGCAAAAATCTGAAAAAAACTGACTGGGGTACATTTTATAAAGGCGACACAAAGTGACTTTGGCGCTCAAATGGTTAAACTCAGCTAGCTGAAACAAATGTAAAATATTCACTCCAGTGTTAAAAAGTTGCACATACCTGACTAAACATGTGTACACTGTGTAAAAGTCAAATTTTGTTGAAATATCAGTACAAGACATTTTTCAAAATCAGTTTCAGAGATTAAACACCCATACTGAATGTATTTTGATGTAAAATTAAAACGATTCATAAAATCCTTTCCTCAGTATGAGATCGGTATATTATATTTTTGCCACGATAAGTTGACTATCACAGGAAAGATATGCCAAGACATTGATTGATGAGAAATCTGATATTTAATTTCCCCCATATCTAAATATCACTCAGAGAAATGATTGATTGAGAAGCGTATGCTCACCAATGATGGCCTTTTTCACCTGTATCCTTTTCAACTCTGGGTTTATGTCACTAATTTTCAGCGTGGGCAAGCAGGAAAGGTCTTCTTTGCTGTTTTGTATCTTAGCAAGCTCAATACCTGAAACGCATGAAAAGTGTGAAACAAGTCATGTTGTGACTTTAGAAAGCTCTTATATTCCTGTATGACCCTCTACTACCTGTTGCTTGAAATTTTCATGCAGCAAAATTCTTTCTTCCTTTATTATTTTGTGTGAATAAATTAGTGTTCAACAAAGATATTTTTGAGTATGGCCAACTTGATTGATCGCATCTTGCCAGGGGATATAGACTTTGCACAAACTGCGGATGGAAAAATATGACCTTTGTACATCAGTTATTCTTGGGAAATAATGAACAGTTCATCAAGATGATGCATTGACTGCCCATATAATATTAAGAAAAATGATCATGATGAATATATATATCAAAAGTCACAATGATATTTTCGTAACTGTTATACCTCAACAAAAATCAGGAGGCACGTGTATTAATTTTAAGAAGCTTTTTCAAAGTGCAGCAAATATGCCCTCAAGCAAAAATAACATAAAAGTGACATGTAACAATAACGTGAGAAGAAAAATTCATGAATAGGGACTTTATCAGCGATAATAAATCACTGAATGATTCGTTGAATAATTCAATGAATGCAGAATTGGGAAAAACTAGCATGCGTAACAACGAACATCAATGATTGCCATTTGCAGTTTTTAGATTTCCCTACAACAAACTGCGGTCTTTTTAAAGGAATCAGTCAAGTACATGATTTTTCTTGGACTGTTTTCATTTGCAAAGTATACGACTGTGTATTTGCATATCTATGTATTTGCATATCTGTGATTTGCATATCTGTGATTTGCATATCTGTGATTTGCATATATGTGATTTGCATATCTGTGTGATGGATGTGATGGAAGATTTCCCGGAAGTTTCAGGTTAATGGAACTCACCATGATTGAAGACCTCTGTCTTCTGATCTTCACTCAATGCATTCAATTTTTCCTGCAAGAGTTCCTGTTCCTCTGCTGATTTTTTCGCCTCGTATTCCGGATCAGTACTCATTGTCAGTGTCAGTTTGTGAGTGTTGCACTTGAAGTAAGTCTCTATTTTGTCTTGTAAGAACCTTGGATTCTCGGCCATTGCCTTCTTGAACTGATCCACACATTTGTTGATTTGTAAGTTTACGATGGGATCTCCACCATGGTTCCAGCTTGGCATCAAAGACTGCCATGAATACATAACACAAACATCCGCATGTTAACCCCTACTTCACTGTATATGGGTCCAACAAGCACTATTGAAGATGGTAGGGGATGTACCATAGTACGGTGGGGAAAGGGTTGGCGGCAATTACTGTGAAATGCTGTGTGTGTCAACTATTTCCTTCAGTCATCCCAGTTTCATTGATTTCTTATGAAGGAAAAAGCAATGGTGTATGCAAAGATGTAGGCACATATGCATATAGATTAACACATCTATCCCTCTTTTGTTCAAGTACTGAAGATCTTCATCTGTGGTAATATGAAATTGGCCATGCAAGGATATAAAAAAAAACGCAGACAAAATAAAGCGAAACAAAAATATACTCACACTGATGACTCCAAGCCCAAACTGAGTTGTTTGGTGTTTCAGTGACAATTCTATCTTGTGTAAGACAGCTTCTATCCTTTCTTCAGGAAATCCCTCTCTGAAAAGAAGTGGAATGTGCTGAACACTTAAAGGTATACAGTCACCTGTAATCTAAATATACCCATATATGGTCAAAGGAGGTTCCTTGGTATTAAAAAAGCCCATATGAGGGCGCTGTTTTTAAAAAGCGGCCACCTGCTTTCATAAAATCTGTGATTGGTTAGATTTTCTCTTTCCATGGTAACTGTGGCAAAATTGGAACGGGTGACTGTATGCCTTTAACTTGATTAATGCTAGGTTGAAAATTTAGAGTAACTCCACTACAAAATCACCATATTTGTTTTACGGATACCATCATACATCATCAAACTTTTGCTTTGCTGTCAATATTGTTGGTTATTATTGATTCACACTGATATCATTAAAATAATTGTTTTTTATCAGTGAATTGCAATGGCATGATTAAAGGATTCATTATGAATAAAATCTTCATCCTTTCCTTCAAGGGACTCAAGGAGACACCTGATGAATTTCAAAATACACATTAACCATAATGTCAAAAACTTTAAAACAAATCAAAATTGTTGTGGTAGTAATAAATATTAATATAAGTATACAAATTATCATTTGTCAAGAACAATTTGGATGTCAACCGTACCAAAGTCATTCTGGCAGTTGAAATACCAGCAAAAAGATCAAGCTTGCACGGTAGATGACTTACTGAATCACTTTGTCAAATGTATCTTCAATTATATTCTTCACAGTTTCAACATCATTTTCACTGATTCCCTTCAGTCCGATAGAAAATGTTGCTTCTTTCGTCGAACTATCATAACTGGAATTATGTGACAAAAAAAAGACACAACATTTCTGTTTTTATCATTCTGTATACTAGTTATTAGATGTGCTCTAGTTCAACATGTTTTTATTGCTTTGTTGTCGTGATGATTTTATCAAGCTACATTAAAATACCTGTAACAAAGCAAAGATTCTAAATGATCCATTGCCAAAACAAGCTGGAATACCACCTTTTGACGATACACAAAATTCCGGAAACTATCATTTCAAAATAGCTATAAGTACAGATGACAGCCAAACTTGACACTTTTGTCAACATATTTTTATATTCTTTAGTGACTGGTCAGATTTTGCAATGCAATGTAAAGAATTGTATTGGGACAAGCTAGATTTAAATTTCTGTGATTTAGCTTGGCCGAACTACATCCATTTTCCATTTACACTGATACTTTCAATATGGCTATTAAGGTGAACTCAAAACATACAATTCACAGATTACCCAATAAAATTTAAAAGAGCATGGGCTAGAATTTGGAAGATCTGCAGAGGAGGAGCTTTGCTACTCACCCGACGACAGGTGCATAATCTGATCCAATATTAGCATCCAACAGTGCTTGATAAAATGGTGAAGTTGGTCCTGCAGTCAGCAGGGATCCTAGGATCGACGCTGTGAATGATTCAAAAGTGTCTGAAATACTGTGAGAGACAAAAATGATGAGTTGAATAAGTTTAGAAAATAACGACACCTTATGATTTATATGTAATTAAAAATGATGCCAGACATACATGAAGAAAGTGGAGCCAGGAGAACAGCACTACTAACAGTCATTGCTTTATGGATACGAAGTCAGCATTAGGATTAGATGCTGTTTCAGTTACTTTAGCTAACAAACACCACTTTATGGGTACAGGATCAGCATTAGGATTAGATACCATTTCAGTTACTTCACTCTACTGGGTCCACTGCTGTATGTGTGCATCCACTGTTGATACCATCTCAGATCCCTGGCCGGTCTGAGATACTAATGATCACTTGGAGACTTAATGCACTTGACCTTTCAAACTGAACTACAATATGGTCTACCTGGATTGTTCACTGCAGAATGGTATAACACGATTATCATCAACTGATATACAAGGGTGCATATATAAATATCATGTACTGCATTGATTAGGCTAGTAGAGGACGACTTACTCTCCGAGGAGATAAGAAATTGATAAAGTTGTTTGTTTGTTTGGATCTGCTGCCATGGGATCCACTGCACAATAAACATGGTCTTCCCTCTGAAAAATGTAAAAATCATCAAAAATTATCTTCAAAGGATTTGTGCCAAATATTGAGTCTTTTTTTAATTTCTTTCCCTAAAACTAGACAAAGATCTATCAAAGTGACCTTAAATTCCTTGGGTATGTAAGGCAAAAATGTGTGTGGTTTGTCTGAAGCATGAATGCAAAGCTGATACTTTTGTGGGTTTAAATTACATGGTCAACATTCACCCCTATTTCACTCAACAGAAATCCATACTTAGTACAGAAAACAATACGCTTGTAGCAAAATTTGGGGTTCAAAAGGTCACATATGCTTTTCACATTACATTGGACATATCCTATGTGTACACTTACAGGTTCTGTCCATCTTTCTTCCTTTGGAACATCTGTGTCAGGTTGAATTTTTGTAAATTTGCTCAATGCATGGTTTTGAATGAACTCTAGATGTCTCTCCATTGGCATATCACCATATGTGTAAAATCTGAGTAAAATATATACAAGAGAAATCCTGAGGTTGTTTGTTGTCTCCATGACTTTTGTTCAGGTTTGTGACTTTTTACATGTATTTACATTTTTCAACTGTCAACATCGATCAGATGATGATTACTGACAATGATTAATCTTTTTACTTGTGGTCATGTCATAATACGTCATTGGAATTACAAACCTCTTCCTAGAACATAGATTTGATATTTGCCACTGTGAAGCACTCTTTTTCCAAAAGGGTCATACCTTAAAATGCTAGTCATAAAATTTTGAAGCAATAAAACAACAAAACAATACAAAACAGAGATGCGGTCCAGCATTACTACTATATTATTGGTCGGATCATTTTAAATTCTGACGTTGGGGTAGAGGTGATCCCGCATGTCTTAATACCTGGCAAGGTTGTGATGCTACACCCAAGGGAAGGCCATATATTGATTGACGTACCCTACCTGGCATTGCTTGGATGGTAGTGTGTTGAATGAAATTCCCTGAGCTGTTCAATGGTCAGGTTTGGAATCTTCAGCGGGTCCCCACCATAGTTTGTAGCATAGGTGTGACTGGGAAGTATTTTATTCTGGACATGGATTGCAAACATTTGATCAGGACTGGTCTGAAAGAAATTGAAAATTGTCATGAAGGGCTTATCACATCACATGTTGTTCCAACTAACATTTATTACATTACTGTTTCTTTTGAAAATCATTATAATGATTCTTGTCTGATTATTGTATTGATGATTATCTAGAGTATGTCATATACATTCCACAACTGCTAGTTACTTTCCTGAACAGCAAGCATTAAAGTCAAAGTCATACTGATAACAATTTTCCAAACCTATACCGGTAGGATACTTGTATGACATGTAAATGAACATATTAACCCCTTGAGTGCTGTAATTTTCTCCCGCCAAAATTTTAGTGCAAAATTTAACCAATTTTTATGAATTTTTCTGTAATTTGTTGATAATTTTGTACCATATGGACATCACATTTCATTTGCTACAGTTTTTTCTCAAAATTTTGACAAAATCTGAGCAAAATTGACTGGGGTTTATTTCATAAAGGGCACAAAATAGACTGGTATAGGCTATGGCATGTTGCACTGTGGCTCAACATGTTGACATTTGTTACTAATTGCAAGTACAAGAAAATTCTTGCAATTACTAAATTTCCACAAAACCCCTAGCCGAAGGTTTTTTGACTCTCTCTTGTGACTGAACCCTTTCTGCTCCATGGTTTGTCCTAATGCCCTTGTTTTCAATGACAAAGTTGGACCTCTATACCAGGAAATGGGGTGAAAGGATTACAGGAAGTCTGATGTGTTGAACCTTTCTCCTATCACAGCCCATGGATGAAGTCAAAACAAGCTATTGAAAGCAAGATGAAAAAAGTAGACTGCAATGTAGGGATAAATCAAGTCAATTTTGACAGCAACGTTGTATATACACATTGAGTATACCGGTATATGGGTGAGAGAGTGAAAGATCCTTCAAGTTATCCATTTTCCACTATACCTGACAACAAGCATAATGACAGTGATACCTGCCTTCATTTTCAATGAATGCGAACAACTTTAAACCAAATGGTGTTAAAGATTGTTATACCAAGAATGTACTTGTATTTTAACCAAAAGTGTGCAACATGTATACATGAATATATTATGAGACTGAAAATGAAAATTTCCAGTTTCAATCAGGAGATCTAATTTTAAGTATAATTGCAACATCAACTCACCAAAGCTCCCTTCATCTCATTGAAAACCACACCTTTGAAGATAATGGGCGAGTTAGTATTGTTGACATCCTCATGTTCCAGCCTCCATCCTTCTTGACTGTCGATGACACAATCAAAGTATTAACTGGTCTTTTAATACAAACCACTATAGAATGAAACTATCATCACACATTAAACTAAATTCAATCTTTGAAGTAAAGATAATGTATTGGACAGAAGCATATATTGGTGACCTGCAAAACGAGGGCATGAGAATTGATTTTGAAAACTGTTGCTTGTTACTGTGTGAGCACTTTTGATTTGGCTTATCACATTTTCTCAGAGTTTACCTATTATTAAATTTGAACAGTGATAACAATTTCTTTATTCTAATTACGGAAAAAATATTGAATTGAGGACTTTCATTAAAGACTTTAAAAACATAGGATGTAATTTGTTACTTTTGTCAACATTTTTTACTGGCTGTTTTCCAAGCAAAATGTTTCAAATAACATGAATTGTTCTGTACATGATGAATAATGATATGCCTGCTGTCCCTTCTTTTTGTAACTTAAGGTAGAACTTGAGAATGTGTGCCTTTGAGACAGATATTTGGATTCAAAATGTTTTACAGTACAACACTATTTTGGTCTGCCACTTGGGGGCTCATTTTGAAGCTCATGGAGTAAATAAAGTTTTCACTGGCTTACTTTTGTATAAATCGAAAATTCAATTTTTCTCCATACAGTTAGCACAGGGATGGTGGCCATTTTGAATTTAAAGAGTCAGTAAAAATTTGATTATTTGTTTCTCCAATACTAAATTTTGCATGGTAACCTCTGATTTTTATTCTTGATTTTGAAAAGTAATGATTTAAATTCTCCTTACACAAGTGTGAGCAAAAGTTTTCCAATTTTGAGGCTCAATTAACTTGACCTTTTCAGGCCTAAACCCCTATATATATAGGGGTAGATCTGGTAAGTTACCAGAAAGTCAGGCCTGAAAAGGTTAATTGGTTACATTTTAAGACATCTATAAATTTCATCAAAATCAGATAGCTAATGCATTGTTGGTAAGTGCCCTTTGCTTCCTAAATGAAATGCACAACATTCTGATATGGTGCATATAATGTTGAGTCACTTTCTTGAAGTTATTTGAATTAGACATTTACCTGAAGTCAAATTCTTTGAGTCTTGGAAAGAAAACAGCATCTAGGTACACTGAGAGTAGATTTTCAAAGTCCTTGGCATTCTGACTTGAGAAAGGATACACTGTGTAGTCACATGCTGGTAAATAAAACAGATGGAATAGTCACTTGTAACCTTTTAACACCCATTCCCTGTAAACAGGTCCACAATTATTATTGATATCAATGGATTTAGGCTAAGCCATGGCGGTGAAAGGGTTTCATTGTGAAGGATGTACAATACCATTGTACATTGTTATTATTCAAATTTGCAATTTGCACCAAAAATTTGTAGAAATAGCATCGTAAATATACAATGTGCTTGGTTTCATGATTATCAACAGGTACTGTACATCTGGGGTAACAGTAATCCAATCACTTGTTAATTTCAGGACGATGAAATTTGAGTTGATGAGAAGGGAGGACTGCTGGGATGTGTAGTAACATCAATGATCACTTGTAATCAGTTGGAAAGGAAGCAAGTTGATAGATTAGATGGACACCTGAAGAGTCTGGTTTGCTACTGTTTGAAAAGGAAATAAAAATTACACAATCCACAGTACCGTAGATGTAAAACATGCTGACCACATCTTGAAAACAAGATCCTTATCGGACAACTATGCTGTGCATCACATGGTTCACATAAATCAACAGGTGTTTCACAATTATTACTTGGAAACAAAAGGAATTTAATATATGAGCCTTCACCAAAATGGCTTACCTGTCATTGCATTGAGGAATGTGGACAGCGATCTTGTCAGCATCTTGAAGAAAGGATCTCTAACCGGATACTTATCACTGCCACACAGGACGGTGTGTTCTAAGATGTGCGGAACTCCAGTATCATCCATTGGTGTTGTACGGAAACCAACACTGAAGAGAGAATTACTTAAATTCTCCATTTGTATCTTTAGTAAAAGCAGTTTAATTTGAAGCTTCAAATTGTGAGATCATGTAAAGATTCACAGCGATTATGTGACTGCATGAGCAAAAAGTAGCTTGTGCTTTGTGTCTACTTCTTCAAATGTCCCAATGCATTAAGTATGTATGTGCATAGATATGTGCAAAGTTGATTCTTGAAAAGATCCTTGGAAAGTTTTATCTGTTCTGTGTAAAAATTTTGAATTTTTTAGAAGAGAGATTCAATAAAGTACAGCACATGCAAACATACCAAAGATCCATTCCAAAATTTGCCTTGAGTCTCTGTAAGTAACTGTACATGCATGCTCATCTCATTGTGCATTTAGCAATTTACTCATTTTAAGTCCTGTTCAATGTTAGAAATCTGATCAGATTTGGTTTGCTTGGAGTACATGTGCACATGACAGATTTAATAAGTTTGCTCATTGTTATCAATGTGTACATGCACCTTTTGATTTACACCTTACAAAAAGCAACATATCATTATGATTGACATTTGTAAGAATCAATAAAGTACTCCAAGGATGGAATTACCACTGGGACATACACACAAGTGACAACTGTGTGTATGGTGTACATGCATACCAAAACCAAGTGACAAATCCATCCTTAGACTGGCTTATTGCTACTTTATCATACAAGTCCATTGAAATTCTTGAATGAGATGTTTATGAGAGCAAGCTGTCTTGGACCAGAAGCTCTCATACAGTCTGCATATTTTATGGACACTGAAATGATATATTCCATTTCTGTGGATATCAGATTACAAAGCACTGGGTAACTCCACAGTTTATCATTACCTGATGAGTTTGCTTGGAATACCAGTATCAGTCCAACCAGGGTATAGCAATCAATGCAAATTTATGTTAATTCAGGACCATGATGTCATCATCAACCAAACCACTGGTAACTCATACAAAATAACCGGCCAATTATCATGCAGCACCCGGAAT
>LD346951.1:0-18915 GCA_001465055.1 Ptychodera flava | reverse complement strand
CAATGTCATGACTGGTTTGCAGTGTACAATACTTAGTAATAGATCAAGGACAATGTCGTGACTGGTTTGCAGTGTACAATACTTAGTAATAGACCAAGGACAATGTCATGACTGGTTTGCAGTGTACGATAATCAGGAATAGTCTAAGGAGAAGATTTTGAGTTCTTATCTTCTGATGAAGCATAGCTTAATTGAAATCAAGCCAACCATTTTGTATATATTGGAAACTGAAATATATGTACGTGTAGCATTTTTCTATCTCTGTGGGGCAACAAATCCGATGAGTCTGAACTTGACATAAAATAATTCATTTCAAATGACAGTGATATAGCCGTTCTTCAGTCAAATAAAATTTCAGAAGACAAGAAACGAATGTATTTCATAAAACCAAAAGTGTGAAAAATGTCCTTGATTATCTGTTTTGACAAGGCGTTCCTACACAGCGGAGTGCAAAGCCGTCGACATTTTAAACAATATTAATGAACCAACATTGTTCCCATTCACTAAGTGACGACTAGTTTCTTTTTATGTACGGACATTGACATATAAAAATAGAGTAACGTCCTGTAAAGAACAGAGTAGACTTTAAATTGGACTTAGGGTGACCCCTGTCATTTGATAGATTTTTTATTCAATCCGTTTAATCATTAAGCCCGCAGGTAACAAGACAATGGTTCTGTAAAATGCGTGTAACTTTGAAGTGTCATCATTCATTAGGTAAGCTAACTCACAATAATGAATAAGAAAACCAGTAGTTTTGATTTTTAAACCGCAACAAAGGAATAACATAGTAGTATGTTTAAGTAACTGATGATGAAGTCGGATTTCTAGTGCCTCACCAATTTATTTGTTCATGCTGATCAAATGATTTTCCATACATATGTATTCAAAGTCTGTAAAGACCTCAAACATTGCATTTATCTCTCTGATGGTGTTTTCATATCAGTCTATGCTTAGAATTTATAAAGCTTAAATCTTGGTGCATATGTACTTAAACATGGCAACTCTTTGCGCATGTCATATAGAACCCTGTGGCATATCCATGGAAAGCGTAGGGAAAGGAGAAAGACAATGACATATTTGATCCTAAGTAGGATATGTCTGTCGCTGAGCTATGGTATAATTAGAGTGAAAAGATTCAATTAAAATGACTGACGATAGTTATATCGCTGAAGTCACATTATGCAGGCCCATTCGCCTGGTTAAGTTTTGTCAGACTTGAAACCATCACATCAAGGATCTCTTTATACAGACTTTGAATCCAAGAAGCCGTGAAACGATGTCTTCTATTTCGATGGAGATTTCAATTTACCAGCATTAGCTTGAATTACCCTTGGCACGTTGATAAATCACGGCATGGTACAACTAATGACAAGAAGATATCAGCTAACCAATACACAGTCTACATTTCCCTGCAGAATATAAGCTAGTTACTGTACAGTCGGCATTTGCTGCATGTCATTGATGTATCGCTGGATGCGTAAAATACGTTTATTTGATTTTCTGAAGAGATGCGAAAGAAGTCTTCAATTTTAGCTGCAGAAAGCTTTGTCACAAGGGTCAAAGGTCAGGATTTCATGATCGGATGGGAAAATACATCACATGTGGTTCACATTGAAAGAATAAGCTATTTCATTCTCGTAATATATTCTCATGTTGTTGAAAACATTTACTAATGATCCAAAGTAGGTTTGAGTATTTTATAATAAAAAAGCAAAACTATGAAACTATCAATGGTCAACCTATATGCTTTATTTTTCTATATACACAGTATATAACGTTGTTGAACTATACCTTTCCATATATGTAATATATCAAGATTTGCTAACATTTTTTGTGTAAATATCCGTCGAGTCAGAATAATTATGTTCAGACAAGATGCACTTTCCTCATGATGTGAATACTGTGAGAGGACGGCGCCATGTTCAACGACTATCATAATTGAGTTTAACCGAGGCATGGAAATCCGCCAGTAAAATGTCAGTTGACCGTAAACGAGCGCGTTTTGCGCTTCTTTTGAGTTTTTCAATACAAGATATAAAATATCTAAGCGTCATAACAACCAATTTGTTAACTTTGATGGAAGAGTTAGCTTAGTAAGTAGAAAATCACGATTTTGATTGCCAAGCACATATTGGATGTTTTGAAGCGATGCAACGATTATACCGATGCAGTTACAATACAGATGCCGCGATGAATGTACAAGGTCATAACAACATCATCGAGTTCACAATGAAAAGATTGAGTGAGTGAATGAATGCATGTACATATGTTATAATGCATGTGTGTGCATAGATAAGTACATTATCTCAATGTTTGATGTATGTTTATATGTTTGTCTTTATGGTTTTTTTTGTACACATATGTATGTGTAAATAAATAAACACAAATACACACATTTATGAACCAAGTACTTCACAAGTATGCATATATAAAGGTATGTGTGTGTCCCTG
The DNA here is from genome assembly GCA_001465055.1 of Ptychodera flava. Taxonomy (NCBI): domain Eukaryota; kingdom Metazoa; phylum Hemichordata; class Enteropneusta; family Ptychoderidae; genus Ptychodera; species Ptychodera flava. The sequence goes on along the minus strand of LD346951.1, from coordinate 16,461 downwards.
TGTCCGTGTCTGTGTAAACATATTAAAGCACTTCAATCTTTATTTTGTACTAAAAGAAATTGTATATGTTATATGGTTCTGCCTTCTTCTGTTGCATTGCGCATTTTACTTTCCGGGAAGAGATCTGAAAGCTGTAAAGCAAACATCAGATGACGGTTTCAAGCGTCCTGAACAGTTCCATGTAGTTAAAGGTATTGTCTGGTTCCATAATGTGCTCAGGACACACTAAGCTATACGAGTACAATCCTTCAACCACATAGTCCATGAAAACACCAAATAAATATCCAAGTTTGTTCGGGATCTTACAAACAATCGCAATGTATTCGATATGTCTTGGACTGTCATTCAGAATTAGCTAAGAAATGAAATCACTTTTAATAATTCATGCTGATAAATTCTGACCTTATATAGGCGTTTTTAGATGGTCTATAAGACTCGTTATAAAGGCAAACAAATTTCACTTGCTCAACTTCAAAACCAGCCACAGATCAATATTGGTGTATGATCGTTGGAACTGCGTCTTTTGTCTGCGAACTGAATTTGACAATTGTTCGAGGCGTTTTTGTGGTCAAATAGTTAGTATATAGTAGACTCGCTTTGATTCCAAATATTGGTATTGTTCAACAGAGAAATCTAATTATTTACTCGTTTGTCTTTATTTTATACGAAGCCTCATCTACGCGGGTTGGTTTGGGGGTTGGGAGTGTTTTTTTATTAAGTGAAGATAATTATAGAGCTACGAGAATTACCGACGCTGCAGTGCTACGCGTAAGACGTCTCCGATACGAAGGGTTGGGGGGTTGGAGAGTTTAATAGTTAGTTTTTAAATTTGAACATCGTCAATATGGTAATCGAAATTGTTCTAGAAACGGATCTCACTGGGAGAAACTTTTGATCACCAACATAACCGCGGACATTGCCCGATACAGCTTGTATACATCTGCTATCAGCACTGCAACATATACATTATTCGTTTATTTTCAAATAACGATGTCATGTTTCTAATTACAAAAAAAATTGTACTTTCCACTTTATGTTCTTATGAAACTCTGTACTTTCCTTGTGTATTTTGTGTAAATGTAATATTTTTGTATTCTATCCATATTTGAGACACCTTTTATAAGGCTTGAGGGCAAGCCTTTGTGGGAGAAAGAACGATGTCATGTTTCTATATAATTTGCACCGGTTACTGTAAATCTTTATTCTAGTAATTCGCCAAATTTCAACATTTCGCCACTTGGGCTTGAATTCCAACGATTTACCGGAGATGTAATTCTTCAAAATTGGCGGCAAATTTACATTTTCAAGTCTCTTCTGTTTAAATTCAATGGCAACGCCATTCCAGGCACCCGCATGTCTCGTGAATTCCTATGATTATGCATGAAATGTCTCACGCAAGGTTGGACAATAGAAATACAATGTAGTCGAACTTTTATCAGAACTGTAGCTGTTAAGTATCGCTTTTCATATTTTCACAGCTTGGATTTAAAACAATGGTGTTGTGACATGTCTCATGCATACTATGTATTAATCATTGTGAAACAAGCGTTGGCAAGTTTTCTTGTCGACAAAGTATTGTAAATTTTGAGAGTCGGACTTTGGGAGTCTTGGAGTGAGCATATCTCCAGGCTGTCGGAGCTAAGAGTTGCCCCAGGCAGCCATCAGGCTGACCTGGGGAAATAAAGTTTCGAGCGCAACGTCAATTCCTGTGTCGCCAGTTACTCCATCAACGCGTACTGTGGTCTGAAGTAACCCTTTAATCCCGTCAGAACAGCATGAACACTTCCATACAATTGTGTGATCAACTACACTTTAAATGCGACTGAACCGCAATAGTTAGACCAAGCGTCTGATATTTGCTAAGCTGCATGAAACGAGATTTACTGGTTATACCACTTGAAACTATTTATACCGCCCTGTATTTTTACACCGAGCATCTCACTTTCTTGAGAAGACACTTGGAAATTAGATGAGTACATATTACCTAAATACATGACCATTTTGAAGTAATTTCGTGTCTAAGAGTTCCCTCAGTCCTTTGTTGTGGCTTTGTTCTGGGATTGAAATAGCAAAATAAATAGGTTTGGTACTGTTTTAATCCAATTTTCTGTATTTTAATATGAAAGTATCAAAGTGTCATCCCTTTTCGGGAAACCTATTACATTTGCTGCAGTCTCGATTTCAGTTCATTCCCAGAAGACTCCAACCACTTATGCTTTGAACCTAATGTATAGAGGCCTGCATTTACTATAGAGTCGTGAACACCACATTGCGTTTGTAACGCTCACCGTATTTAGGTATACACGATCAGTTGAGAAAAGACAATTCTTACAGACTGTGCAATGTTATTACGTTAAATTACATATTATAAGACAGAATTATACTAAGTTGTAACACGTCTTGCTGTCTTCATATCTTGATAAATAATCCAATCTTTCAATAATATTGTCAATGTTAAAATCAATATGTTGCATTGAGTTAAATTCTTTGACAAAGTCAAAATGTTGGTAAAAGTTACACTGCATCTGAATGTGGGAAAGGCGGTGGCAAACGTTGAAATCGTTTTATCATGTACTCAACCTTATCAAATGCACAGCTCTTCAATGGTGTTTATGAGCTGTTTGCCGTTTTCCCAAGAGTTTGCCAAAATGACTGTGGTGGTTTATGGCTCTTTGACGGCCGTTTTTGTCCGAAAAAATACTTCGATAGATTCAACAAAAATCGGCTAATAGAAGAGATTAACCTAAGGAAATATGAATTTTGCACAAAACAACTAAACATGTTGCAATACGACCATATTCTTTTAAAATGTTTTATAAAACTCCACTTTTTGCATAATTCAACATTACGACAAGCACTATAGCTGTCTACACGGGCATTACAGTCGTACCGACGATTTAGTCAGGGCGAAATTAAGATTGTTATAGTTTTCATCTTGTGCATTGCGGACGGTTCCTCTGTGTTGCAAAGGTTGACTACTAGTATGTGATGGTGGGTGACAGTGTGTAGTGATAGTGTATAGTTGATCATGTGATAGGCAATGTACTGTTGACTATGACGTCAGCAGTGTACAGTTGGCTATGAGTACCGGTAGTATGACATCGGCATTGTATTGTTGACTATGCAACGGGTAGTGAATTTTTGCACCATGTAATGGACAATGTATTATTTAAGACACTATGCGAGAAAAAAAACTGCCCAACGGGCTCGCACGACTCAGATTTGGCCAATTTCACAAGTTTGCTTTCCCCTCCCCCCACAAAATCATCATGCAATACCGCATGTTTGTCACTGCAGACGGTATTACATAGCAGTGCACCACAAAACGCCACACCAAGGTTTAATAGTATTAATATTCAATATGGCTTCTGCCACACTTCAGTTGTACTTGCTGTGACGAATATTGATATAGCTTGTTGCGTTTAAAAATGCCTCTGGCCCATACGCAAGGAGAATATAAAAATTACGTGTGGAAATAATTGCACAGAAATAAAACTATTCGTTATGTACTAAAGTTATTATTATTATTATTATTATTATTATTATTATTATTATTATTATTATTATTATTATTATTATTGATATAGCTTGTTGATTCTTCGTAAAATCGTAGGGCTATACATCAATATGATTACAGTAAGTGATGTATTTGATAAAAGTATTATTTGGACTTTACAAGATTCTGAAAAGTTAATACAGTTTGATGACAGTGATGAATTATGCAAATTTCTGTACAGTACAGCATACTCAACGTAGCGTGTATATGAACGGATTTAATGAAAGCACGGGCAACGCCCAAATGCAATGAACTGTTGTTGACAAGCAAATCAACCCTGTTAAATCCGTTCAGTGATTTTTTTAGAATTGCGTAATGGAAAGGAAGCTCAACCCTGATCTGATTTTATTGACGATATTCATATTTGTTATTTTGCAACACATATCCTAAAATGAACCAAGCATATTCTATAATGAAACGGTAACATAGTGGAAAGGACATCTCTTGTTGATCGTTGATTCAATATTACGAGGAAATTATCTGTTGTTTGCCATTTAATGCTGGTTTTTACAATATGACTTCACAAATATTACTTCCGGACAAAATAACAAAGAATTCAATCACAATGAAGCATCTGTAAATTACGTATGCAGACAGCTGTATTAGCTTTTGGAAAGGACAAAAAGTCAAATATTGACCATTTTGTAAAGAGGATTCAGTTAGAAACGATTTCAAAATACCTCATGGCGAGAATGTGAAGTGAAAGTTCGTCATGGTAGATTTCTGAACGGATTCATTGCGAACCAAGCAACATAATATTACAAAATTACAAATATACGAATTTTTACCATTGTGACAATTTGGATTCAGACCATACAAAAGATATTCACAAAATCAGTTGCACAGACTGTGGCTTTAGTGCACGTGGTCTATGCAGCTTTTAGCAAAAGTAGTCCTTGTTAATGCCAAACTTTCCAGACAGTGATTCAAACGACCAATTAGCAAAACATTGCCTCATACGATTAATTATATTCATGGCACAATGTGAGTTTCATGAATATGAAAGGTGTGTGTGTGAGAATAGGGAAAATTTAATGTATTCTCTCAAAGCTATTTATAGCAGAAAAGAAATGAATAAATGCCGATGCAATTATGCTTAGAACAGATCAAATAATAGTGAACAAGTACATGTAAGCTTTAGATCTATTTTCATTTAGCACATATTCTATGTTTGTCATTGCAGGTGTTGCATGTTTGATTTAGTTAAACAGTTGTTGTAAAGGTTATGGTATGTCAGCACTTTCACTCCTCTCTAAGAATCCAATTAAATAAACAAGAGCTAAAAACAAGATGAATTGGTTAGTCAGAGAAAGTTAACAAGGAAAAATAGAATATCTTGGACAGTTCGTTTCGTAAGCAAAGTAAGTTGTGTGAATTTAAATCGAAAGTCAAAATAATCATGCCGTTTACATATACTATTTAAAATTTAGTCTTGTTTTTTTTAAACCCTACTATGAGCTATTTTGTCGATTCTATTGTCAAGATCAGTGTCAAAAAGGCTATTTGCGATGGACGGACTTTTACGCATGTGTGCCATCGAGAGAGTTGGTTTTTAAGAAGCCCTGTCCTACCATATCAATATAATCGGAGGCCTAAGATCTGTAAAAACAGAGCAAAAATCTCCTGAAAATGTTAACTCTTCCAAAATTGGCTGCAAAATAACATAGGAATTAAGTTAGTTGCCATCATGCCGAAAGAATGTACTTGAATTCATTTCATCCATTTTCTTGATATCAAAGATTCATCCGTGTTCGCCTTAAAGTCATATACCGCACTTGTAAAAATAGTAAGCATGTACTGTGGAAAGTATAACCTACGAATAGTCAGCGATATGGAAATTCTCCTTCCCCGGTATTCACACTCTCACTTGCCTTATCTGTCGCCAAAATCTTCTTATCTTGTACTTGTATTATGGCGATTTAAAGTTTTTACGTTCAATTTCCAAATATTGCTGACACTTGTGCATCAGTGGTGCTGATCAACATCCACCGCTCAGCATACTATTTTGTAACATTCCTATCACGAAGGACATTTTGATTTAAAATCACACTTTAACCTAAGTTGTGTAATGATAATGACACATGATGATGGAAATGCAGATAAAATACAAGTTTTGATATAAGATGTCAGGGGTCAAAGGTCAAATAATTTGGATGTTCACACTGCACACTTTTCACAAGGTCCACAAGCTGTACATGTCTTCAATTTTCTTCTTCATAATCGTGGATAATGTTTGGTCATAATCGTTAGCTCATATATGCGTTATTCTTTTGTTGTGATCTTATAGAAAGCCTTACAGTCCAGACATCAGCTAACCAAATTTAATATCTATACTCGTTCGGTCACCGATTTATCAAAACCATAGCAGTATACTATGCGAGCTGTGATTAGTGAAACTGAAGGTGCTTTGGCAATGACCACTTTTTGAGGAGGCTTTAATGAACATAAAATCTTTACAGAGTGTCTTTGTGTGTTGTGTGTATCTTCTAAGTCCTGAAACCCGTCTGACATTTCGGTGAATGTCATGATCTCTTGGCATGGTTACGTTTTTGCCAGGATTTTGTGTTGATTAATGATGCTTTGTAGCTGTATCGGAACGCAAAGCCTTATCTGCAACAAGTATATTGAACATTATTCAGATATATCTATTTCTTCAATCAATCTGCAAGACTCACATCATGAGAGCTTTAAAATCAATTTGCTAGAGATTTCTACGTAGTTCACGTGTTTTTATAATGATGTCGGGATAATTTTCTGATGTTTCCCGAGGATTCCAGAGCTCTGTGTACGTTACAAATCATACTCTACGATTTCGGTCAGTTTACGATGTAAAACAACATTAGTTTCTTTCCCCGAAAGCTAGAAAGTCGAGGCGGTCAAGACAAATACAAATGACAAGAGTAGACAGAATAGGTGTGGTGATATGGCATACTGTTTGTGAAGTGTCGTTGACCATGTATAACACGCAGCATGTCACTACCCATACACTGTAGTCATTGCATTTACCGTATTCTTTACCAAACTCTAGGTGATTCACAGTAGGACAGAAATCAATACAAGTAAATAGAAAAGGCGAACGAACAGTTATGTATTCTGTTAGCTTCACCGAGAGCTCATACCATGCAAAGGAAAAACGTTGGTATGCGGAGGGACTTATTTTTGAAATAGGTCAGTGCGATACAGAATACGAGAACTGGTAGTTTATTCGAATATGCTGCGACTAGTACTGTTGCTGATATTTTTTTCAATATTTTCGTTTTGAATATCAGTCGAATGAACTGTTATTGTTTACATGTGAATTCTACCCCGAACCAGAATTCACTTGGCAACAATTACAATGAAATTTACTCATGGATAGGCTGAATTGACGAGTTGAGTACATGAACGTGCTTTTAAAAGTAGGACAAGAAACTGCAGTTGACAACAACATATATATATATATATATATATATATATATATATATATATATATATATATATATATATATATATATATATATATATATAAGTGTGTGTGTGTGTGTGTGTGTGTGTGTGTGTGTGTGTGTGTGTGTGTAATCTCAACAGAATACTTTACATAACACGATTGGAACTATTTCGGATAATTGGCTCTTCATCTTTTTCCAATAGGTTCCCTACAAATTACTCATAAAACAAGTGTATAACTTAAAAAAAGCAGATGAGCTTACATTTCCAGATTAAACAGACATTACTCCACCATCCAATTATCCCAAATTAGTTCCAATCGTGTTACTTATTCTTTACCTCTTCCCTATCAACTACTTTCAAATTGGCAGTAATTATTACTATTACGTTTACCACAGAAACGGTGACTTTATTCTCGGCCAGCCTGAGTTTTCAAAAGTTAAAAAAGTTCACACTTTACCCCTGGTCGATAATTGCTTACCCTTTTGGGGAGTAGTATTAGGCAAATCAGAGACTTTTCCCTCTGAAAATCCACAAGATATGATTCGATTCGCACAAGGTGCTCGTTTTCGACAATCGTTATTCCATACAATCCCTTCCAAGCACTTCAGCAGCTTACGTGCCATTATTCGCATTCTAGTAACTACAACCATTGTCATATCACTGTCCAGTTTTACCTGTTAGTGTCGATACCGGAGCTCAGTGTATCATCATCTATGTTGTACTGGAATCGAAGAAAGGAATGTTCGACTGCAAAATAGACAAGTATCATTAAACTAACAACACCTAACATTAAACTGAACAAAATGGTGCTGTCCCAAATTGATTGATTGACTTTCTGTGCTGTGTTTCATGTATTTTTGGAAGTACATTTTAAGGTTTTCCAAAAGATTAGGTTACTATAAACATCTTAGGCTCTCTCTGTCACTTAAGGGAAATCGTCGTCGGAACTGCGCGTGTGCGAGTTTCTAGTTTACAAACAATGTATTTCGTGCACGGTATCAGATGCACCTCTTCACCATAGCTGCAACATTTAAATTATACGATGTAGATTGTGACAGACATGTTTTAACTTTCATAAATCGCCTTTGCACCTTGGATACAGTGTTTACATTGGATGAACGGGAAAAAATTCTTACCCGTGTCGTTGGCAACTTCATCATTTATTTACGATGGTCCACTTAGGGCAAAGTCTGGTCTTTGCGAAAACGAGTTGTCATTTGTGTCAAGCTAGTTACAAATAACATTTAGTCAATTACATCTCTGGCCAGGTTTTGGCCGTTTTTGCCTTTCCATGAAAATTAATGTCTTCTGTATATTTTGTATCCAATCACCAGTAAATATTTTTGTTAATTTTATCCTATCACATATGACGCCAATAATAAGATCTTTCTTGATTCGAAGTATCGTGGAAATATTACTATTTATTTCCACAGTAAAGATATTATATTCTCACCAACTCTGATACGAATAATCATATATTCATTGGCCTTTATGAACCGATAGTAAAGTCACTGTAATGAATGAAATGACTTAGTTTCAATTCAGGCACGCTGTGTTGGAGACTTACATGTAGAGTATACGTGTAAAGAGATACGTTGAAGTGTTGTAGCTGTGACTTGTAGTCAGATTTGATGTCTTCATTCCATTATCTCTGACCTCGTGTAATTCCCATTTGGAGATTTCCTTCAATCATCTGAAACTAGCCGGTTTAGCAAATGGTGGATTCGAGAAGGGTACGGTGAAATAACGCCATGAAGGACGATTTTCAGACCCAAGTGTATATTTCATAGAGTAAGACAACTGATCTTCTATTCCTTACGTCGTATATGTACAAATATGTCTCATTGAGGTGTTTGACTTCAAATTATCCTGGCAAAATAATCGTGTGTTATCATTTCACTTGCTTTGAAAGATAGCTAACATTTCACTTGCTATGAAAGATAACTAACATTACACTCGCTATAAGAGGTAGCTAATATTTCGGTCGCTTTGAAAAATAGCTAACATTTCACTTGATGTGAAAAATAGCTAACATTTCCACTTGATGTGAAAAATAGCTAACATTTCACTTGATGTGAAAGATCGCTAACATTTCACTCGCTTTGAAAGACAGCTAACATTTCAGTCGCTTCGAAAGATAGCTAGCATTTCACTTGATGTGAAAAATAGCTAACATTTCACTCGCATTGAAAGATAGCTAACATTTCACTTGATGTGAAAAATAGCTAACATTTCACTTGCTTTGAAAAATATCTAAAATTTCACTCGCTTTGAAAGATAGCTAACATTTCACTTGATGTGAAAAATAGGTAACATTTCGCTCGCTTTGAAAGATAGCTAGCATTTCACTTGATGTGAAAAATAGCTAACATTTCACTCGCTTTGAAAGATAGCTAACATTTCACTTGATGTGAAAAATAGCTAACATTTCACTTGCTTTGAAAAATATCTAAAATTTCACTCGCTTTGAAAGATAGCTACCATTTCACTTGATGTGAAAAATAGCTAACATGAAAGATAGCTAACATTTCACTCGCTTTGAAAGATAGCTAACATTTCACTCGCTTTGAAAGATAGCTAACATTTCACTCGCTTTGAAAGATAGCTAACATTTCATTCGCTATGAAAAATATCTAACATTTCACTCGATTTGAAATATAGCTAACATTTCACTCGCTTTGAAAGATAACTAACATTTCACTTGATGTGAAAAATAGCTAACATTTCACTTGCTTTGAAAAATATCTAACATTTCACTCGCTTTGAAAGATAGCTACCATTTCATTTGATGTGAAAAATAGCTAACATGAAAGATAGCTAACATTTCACTCGCTTTGAAAAATAGCTAACATTTCACTCGCTTTTAAAGATAGCTAACATTTCACTTGATGTGACAAATAGCTAACATTTCTCTCGCTTTGCAAGATATCTAACATTTCCTTCCTATGAAAGATAGCTAAGATTTCACTCACTTTGAAAGAAAGCTAACATTACACTTGATGTGAAAAATAGCTAACATTTCACTCGCTTTGAAAGATAGCTAACATTTCACTTGATGTGAAAAATAGCTAACATTTCACTCGCTTTGAAAGATAGCTAACATTTCACTTGCTATGAAAGCTAACTGACATTTCAGTCGCTTTGAAAGATAGCTTACATTTCACTTGATGTGAAAAATAGCTAACATTTCACTCGCTTTGAAAGATAGCTAGCATTTCACTTGATATGAAAAATAGCTAACATTTCACTCGCTTTGAAAGATAGCTAACATTTCACTTGATGTGAAAAATAGCTAACATTTCACTCGCTTTGAAAGATAGCTAACATTTCACTTGCTATGAAAGATAGCTAACATTTCACTCGCTTTGAAAGATAGCTAACATTTCACTTGATGTGAAAAATAGCTAGCATTTCACTTGCTATGACAGATAGCTAACATTTGACTTGCTATGAAAGATAGCTAACATTTCACTCGCTTTGAAAGATAGCTAACATTTCACTTGATGTGAAAAATAGGTAACATTTCACTTGCTATGAAAGATAGCTAACATTTCACTTGATGTGAAAAATAGCTAACATTTCACTCGCTTTGAAAGACAGCTAACATTTCAGTCGCTTCGAAAGATGGCTAACATTTCACTTGATGTGAAAAATAGCTAACATTTCACTCGCTTTGAAAAATATCTAACATTTCACTCGCTTTGAAAGATAGCTAACATTTCACTCGCTTTGAAAGATAGCTAACACTTCACTTGCTATGAAAGACAGCTAACATTTCACTTGATGTGAAAAATAGCTAACATTTCCTTCCTATATGAAAGATCGCTATCATTTCACTCGCTATGAGAGGTAGCTAACATTTCGCTCGCTTTGAAAGATAGCTAACATTTCACTTGCTATGAACGATAACTAACATTACACTCGCTATGAGAGGTAGCAAACATTTGACTTGCAGTGAAAAGAAAACCGACATTATCATACAAGATGATATGTCATGGCGTGTAAGAGTCACGTTACCATAATGATATTTTCGCCAAAAAAAGTTTTAGGTATCTTTCAACTCTGTAAACTGATTCTTATATTCATATAGAAAGTGAAGCTTAGCCTGTGTAAGCTGATGTCACGTGATCGCAGTGATCTTATTTGCATACTTTACCTTAACAGCGGCAATGACTCCGGGAAATGCGAACTGAGCAGATGTGATGTGACTAGAAGTAACAATATTACTTTACTGTGTTGTAACAATCGTCTAAACATTTGTGTACCAGATCGATATCGTAAAATAAGCTGAAATTTGATAACGGTAACAGTTACAAACATCGAAAAATCACCCCATCATCATCGTCATCATCATCATCGTCATCATCATCATCATTATCATCTACACAACAAGAAATGCAGAAACACAGCAGCACAAAATCATCTACATCACTATTTGGTGACGTCGCTAAACCTCAAATATCCAACTCGATATGTAATCAACCCTAACACAAGAATGAACTGACAAGCAAACAAATGTTCGCACATGCTCCAAAGAACACAGTCGATTATTAAACCTAACGCATCTTGCGTACACCTACTTCAGAGATTACTTTCATTGGCGGCGTTTTTGTTCACTTAACCAAATTGTGCCACAACATATATCTTAGCCCTAGCGAAAATCTGGCTGGGCAGGCATTGTAGTCGGTTTGATATTGGAGCAATACTGAACACTCCCTTGACGGGCGACAAGAGTAACACCATACGTCAGATAGAGAAACTACGCAATCTAAAAAATATTTTCCCAAGCAATCCGGCAAGTATGGAATGATTCCCAAGGGAAAGCGGCTAAATATGCCGTTACCCGAACATGACGGGTCTGTATCTAGTTTCCTATATAAATAGATACATTTTTTTGCTTCTTCTTGTCGGCCATAGCGGCGAGAAACATCTTGTTCGCCTTCTTACGATGCGTGATTGGGTAGACGGTACTTTTCACTCGACTGCCCGGAAGTCATAACCCCATAATGCGGTTTTCGTGTCCCGGCGCTGAAAAGTTCCCCACGTGACCATAAATTGCCGAATAGTGAGACAGATGACCGACGAGGTGTATTATGTAATTACCTTCAGAATTTATGAGTCCCAAGAGCAGGTTTCTATTCGTCCGATATGGACTGGGCTCCGTCTAAGTAATCAGTCATTCCGGCGGTAATTTAAGGTGCTGTTTGCCAGCAAAATCTATAATTGAAAGCCGATGACAAGCGACTTCTGGAAAAATGCAATTTTTCACAACAATGAATACTACAATGAATTAACTCAATCACACTTTGTCACGTTGATGCTGATCAATAATTTTACAAATTTGTTATTGTAATTCAGATCAACACTATTGCACGCAATTGCAGTGATCTCAATATGTTTTCTGTTGAATGTGCTCGCTCTTGTGTGCAGTGTTGCAAGGAAAGGATAAAAGCTGTTTTCTTTTCCGTCCTTGGATAAATTGACATTACCTTGCTAATACAAATACCAACGAATAATGCGTAATGGACCTGTCATGGACAATTCTACTGACTATGATTCGACATAGAGGACGCAGAGTAAAACTTTGTTCCGACTAAGGTTTGCTTATCAAATGCGACCATGAAATCAGCAGCCATTGTGACGTATAGTCTTTCTCCAAGCTCAAGATATACGGCATTCCAATCGTTTCTCCTCTTCGTATGTTGTATCCCGTCACATTGATCGTTGCAGGATTTATATGTAAATATGCACAAGTTCGAATTCGGCAATGCCATGTCAACTTCTGGCAATCTTTCAGTTGCTCGTGCTGAATTAAGAAAATTCAATATGATTTGATATTAAACGTGGTATTTATCAAACTTAGGTTGAATTTCCCAGTTTTTGTGAGAAAATCTCCCCTAGGTGCTTATTACAGTGGAGGAATTCTCTTTGCTGTTTTGTTGTCGATTACTTCTGAAAGCAAAGCTAAATGTTGAATTGTCCTTATATTGTGAGTTTTTGCCAACAGTTGTACACAGAATATAAAATATTAAAAGTCCGGTACGTCATGGAGTAATCCTGGACTGAATTAGAAACAAAGTGTTGAGCTGGACATTTTCAAGGCCTGACAAAAAACATGCTACGTGGTGATTGCTATCACTAAAGTCATTGAAGTGAAGTTGACAATGAATTAATTGCTGATATCAGTGTCTTCAGCAAAGGGCAGGTTCAGTCTTGTAAGAATTCTACAATCCAGTCAACACATTAATGATTCCACTCAGAATTTCAGTACATCAGGTTTAACATTCTATCTTGTAATGTTAACAGTAAGTGCCTTTCAGTGGTGCATCGCAGACATAAGTATCTTCAATTATTCATTCATGGTTAGTAGGATATTTTTGTGGAAAACACCGACAAGTAATGGTTACAGCAAACGCTCCTTGAATCTGAGTTGAATACTACTTAGCACGTCAAACAAATATTACTAAATGAATCAGGTTACATGCGGTAAAGTTGTCGGCGTGACCGTAGGCAAAGAAATCTCTAGCATTGCAACTCATTGAGTTTTTCAATTCAGTCTCTCTTCTGATGACAATGACATGAGTGTTGCAGCGAGAAATTTTCTACGAGTGAATTCTAACAGTAAATACATGGTGAGATACTGAGATTCACTTGCAGGTTATAACTGCTTTGCATTTGGACATGTCGGGGCAGTAACACAGATAATATACACTGACATTCGAAATTAAACACCATATTGTTCGATTATTTGTTTGTCATTCATTTTACATCTAAATTACACCTTTGTAGGACTAAAGACCATTTTGATATCCAAGATGAAAATGTTCTTTTTTTCAAATTTGCTTCGCGAAAGATACGACAATATTTTATTTGTACTTCAATCATTTGACGTTGTAGACATTAGTAGTACCAGCTTAGCATTTGATGTTGTAGACACACTAGTAGTATCTGCTTAGCATTTGACGTTGTAGACACACTAGTAGTACTATTTTAGCATTTGACGTTTTAGACACACTAGTAGTACCAGCTTAGCATTTGACGTTGTAGACACACTAGTAGTACCATTTTAGCATTTGACGTTTTAGATACACTAGTAGTACTATTTTAGCATTTGACGTTTTAGATACACTAGTAGTACCAGCTTAGCATTTGACGTTGTAGACACACTAGTAGTACCAGCTTAGCACATTGACTTTGTAGACACACTAGTAGTACCATTTTAGCAATTGATGTTTTAGACACACTAGTAGTACCAGCTTAGCATTTGACGTTGTAGACACACTAGTAGTACCATTTTAGCATTTGATGTTTTAGACACACTAGTAGTACCATTTTAGCATTTGACGTCGTAGACACACTAGTAGTACCATTTTAGCATTTGATGTTTTAGACACACTAGTAGTACCAGCTTAGCACATTGACGTTTTAGACACACTAGTAGTACCATTTTAGCATTTGATGTTTTAGACACACTAGTACTACAAGCCTAGCATTTGAAAATGCCTTTAACTGTACATACGCATGCCCATTACTGATAACTAATACTTGACAAACGAAGACTTTATTTGCTTCTGTGTTTGCCATTCCTTAAACACTTAAGTGTCGGCTTTCTTGCTGTGTTCATCTTACATGTGTACACGAAGATGGAATTTATGAACGGTCTAATTGTGAATGTATCTTACCAGTAGTTACAAAACTTTCTATCCGTACTATGAATCTTAGCAATTGAATGTAAATGAATTAAAACTGACCTACAGATGACTTTTCTTGCTTCTTTATGGAGTGACATAGAAACGCAGTATCTGCATCTTTAACTGTGATTATCTGAATACCTTGTCGCACTGAAACGTGTCTTATTTCAGTGCAGCCTATCTGTAATTTCAAACACTCCTCCAATAATTAGTCATTTTCACCAAATATTGCCTGATATCAAGTTGCATTCATGACAATTTTCCATTATTCACGCGATCTTCTCTCGTCCAGTGTTTTGAAAACCCTGTCAAATTAGAAAGATATCGCAAGGCTGTTCGGCTTGAATATCATCATATTGGGGAAAAAGTGATACTATTTATCGTTTCATTATTTCTAAAGTTTGGATGCACAGTTGAACAGCTCTGTAACATCAAACTATCAAAGAGTTCTGATCCGTTGTCATAGCCACGCGAACTGAATGTTTGCCAGGTATTGAGTGGACTTGACAAGAAACAATGACACGTTTGTATCAGGTTGCATAGCTTTTTTAATTTTGTTCAAAAAATGGCCGCTTATTACTTTACAAATTGGCACTGCTAGCTTGTGCACACTATTCAACTACAAATACACTTGACCGAAAGTCATATGCAAAATTGCTTTGCCATTTTCAATTATTAAACTCACATACAGATCCATAGCTACATCCGCAAAACAGATAGACAATTACGATCCAGGATGTCAAATTAACCTAGTAAAATTAGTAAAACTTGTCGGAAATTGCAATCTTTTCTGTTATGATTAAAGTTATACTAACTGTAACATTTAGCAATATTTTCGGTGCTATTGATGCATGTATCAATTACAGTTCATTTGAATACTTCATATAGCATTTTGAAATATTTGTATTTCGTTCGTTAATCTGTGTGTCAATGTATGACTCTTAGTGTGTGACATGCATGATTGTTTTATTGGAAAATGAATTCAAGTCCGGACCTGGTTTCAATAAATAAAAAAGCAGAACACAGCTGTACATGTCAATGTTGACAAGTTGAGGATAGGATATGAAAAGTATTTTAATGTAAATACTATGGATAGCTGCAAAGAGTAGTAAATCTAGCGCTAGATTTTAAATGTTACAAATTGAGAAGTTATCATTCTGTCTTAGGGGAGTTTAAATCGTCACATAATATATAGATTTACCCATGGTTGTCCGTGAACTTCGTCTAGTGAACCTCTCAATCTTAACTTCTTTTCCAACCTTGTATTGTAATAATTCTGTCATTCTGGTATTTTGCACTACCATTACACGATGGTGCAAATTGATTTCAAAGTGCGCATAATTTTCAGAAACCGAAACAGTTATCAAGATCAGTATTTTGACAAACTTTGCATCTGTAGATAATATGCTGTATCTTTCATTGATGCTTGATGTATTTTTGCAACACTATTCATAGTCTCTAGATGAACTATATGTATATAAAATATCCTTTTTAGTATTCTCGTTGTCATGTCAGCAACAGTGTCTCCATCGTGACCTCAAGTTCAGTGAACAATCCGTGTCGTACATCAGGTCATTGTAAATCCTCGGCTTTCGAACTCATCGGCGATTCTGTCGTTTTATTTCTCACATAATGACAATTTCTCCCAACTGTATTCTTCAAAGTAAAGGAAACTGAAATTTAACTGATCGAACATGACAGACACATGACTAAATCGTATTACATATCAGCTGAGTAAACGGCAAAAGAAAAGTAGACAGCCCACGTGGTCTCTGTATAAATACT
>LD346950.1:0-14020 GCA_001465055.1 Ptychodera flava | reverse complement strand
CTATAAGAATAGCTTCCATTGCCATATATACATATGGCTATGGGAGCTAAAAACTTAGTTGATCTCACTGTGCTACCAAACCCCAAGTACACATAGGTTTGAAGATCAACACGGCTACACCTACTATTTTCATTATAAGCTAAACCTTTTCATCACAGCTCTTTATTTTGATGCAATTGTTTACAAAAGCGTCTTTAGATTGGTACAATAGGAACAAGGGTGTGAAAAGTATAAAAAGTACATTCATATTGTTGCCTCATGTTTGGTTTTCTTTGGACTATCCATAATATGTAACACAGTAATCTCATGACCCATTTACCCTTTGAACTCTGACCCCAAGTAATATATGGCATCATGCCGTGATTTTTTATCTGAACAGGGTGCAAAGGGTCATCCTATAAATGAGGTTTTTTACTCAGTTTTAGTATGAAACAACAGACATGTATATGACATGACAGTGTTTCCGCTGCCCTCTCGCCAAATCGCAAATGCGAGAAAAAAGTAGCGTTTGGCGAGAAGATTTTGGCAAAAGTTAGCCAAACTTGCGAATTGAAAATTGCACTATGACGTCATCACTTTGTCCGCGCGCGCACATGTCCTGCATTCAACTTGAGACGTATCTCTGTGCATCCCCGACCTTTCATGCATCAGGAGATCCTATTTGTAACACATACAGTATGAATAAAATTGTAACGAAATAACTCACAAATCAATAGTACCGCATGTATATCATGACTAGTTGACTAAAATGTTGCGAAGTTTTGGGTTTGACTACGCGCAATGTGTGCCTACAGGTAACTCCGTGCAGTGACAGCCATGTCATCGTCAACACTGAATTTAATTGAAGGATCGTAGTGACGGTGAAACTAAGCAAAACGGCAAACTTTCCTTTTTGACTTTGGCTGCTCCACCAATATGGGGGGAACCACCCCTACAACACACATTCTAAGTGCAAGTAAAGCTATGAAATGGAAAGAAAAATTATGATCAATGTAGGAAAGTCGACCGTGAATTTGGAAAGGAAGGTAGCGGCATGCATGGTCAAAAGCATACGCATGGTATTTTTTAGAACGTAGAGTGAGTAAGGCACTCCTGAATAGCGAAAATGTTCGTGGTGTATTGCTGCCAACAAGAAAATACCTTTACTGGCGTTAGAAACTTGTGTGAATTGGCTTCGCAACAATTTTCAGTGTATCACGGACCGTGGTACCTGTATTGTGACGTGACATCGTATATAGACTTTTAAAGAAGCGCTCGCTCGTCCACCGAGTCGGCCTAGTTCCGCGTTCACATCGTGCAAATAAATACGCAAGTCTTGTCGCGATATTTGAGCATTTAACTTGATCGTCAGTGAAACAAGCGACCTAGCGGCCGATATAGCTCCGCTGTGTTTATGTAGAGAATAACTATTTTTGACACATGTTGATGAAGAAGGGTGGAAATCTTTGATAGCTCGATGCAGTGGCCAGAAAAAAGTGGCTAAAATAAGCTGCAAAATGTTTGAATGTATCACATAGGATCATCCCTAAGAACATGTCAACCAAAGCTATCTGATGAGTAGTTTTTGAGAATAAATTTTTTGACCAAAAATGGCAACAATTGGCCCCCAAAAAGTAAAAATTGCAGATTTCATCATAATTTCAAAAGATCAAATTTAGTTCATCTATAGAAACCTGTATACAAAATTTCAAAGCTGTTTGACAAGTACTTTTTGAGAAACACATTTTTTGACCAAAAATAGGAAAAATTGCCCCAAAATTACAAAATTGCAGATTTCATCATTATTTCAACAAATATCATTTAGTTCATCTATGGAAACCTGTATACAAAATTTCAAAGCTATCAGATGAGTAGTTTTGAATATACACATTTTTTGACCAAAAATGGCAAAAATTGCCCCAAAAAAACAAAATTACAGATTTCATCTGAAATTCAATATATATTACTTAGCTCATCTGTAGAAACCTGTATACCAAATTTCAAAGCTAACAGACCAGTACTTTTTGAGAAGCACATGTTTTGACCAAAAATGGCAAAAATTGCCCCAAAATTACAAAATTGCAGATTTCATCATAATTTCAATAATTATCATTTAGTTTATCTGTAGGAACCTGTACACCAAATTTCAAAGCCATCGGATGAGTAGTTTTGGAAATACACATTTTTTGACCAAAACTGGTAAAAATTGCCCCAAAATTACAAATTTGTAGATTTCATCATAATTTCAATAACTATCATTCAGTTAATCTGTAGGAACCTGTATACCAAATTTCAAAGCTATCGGATGAGTAGTTTTGGAAATACACATTTTTTGACCAAAAATGGCAAAAATTGCCCCAAAAATACAAAATTACAGATTTCATCAGAAATTCAATACATATTACTTAGTTCATCAATAGACACCTGTATACCAAATTTCAAAACTATCAGACCAGTACTTTTTGAGAAATAAATTTTTTGACCAAAAATGGCAAAAATTGCCTTAAAAATGCAAATTTGCATATTTCTGCACAATTTGAACAAATCTGAAATAGATCATCCCTAGGGACCTATTCAAAGCTATCTGACTGGCAGTTTTGAAGAAGAAGATTTTTAAAGATTTTTTTACCAGAAATGACAAAAATTGCCTTTAAAATACAAATATGCAAATTTCGCCACGATTTGAACAAATCTGACTGAAGTCACCCTAAGCAAACTGCATATCAAATTTCAAAGCAATCGGACAAGCTGTTTCAGAGAAGAAGATTTCTTTACCAAAAACACCAAAAAATGCCCCAAAAATACAAATATGCAAATTTCACCACAATTTGAACAAACTGAAGTGAGGTCACCTTAAGTGAACTACATATAAAATTTCAAAGCAATTGGACTTGCGGTTTCAGAGGAGAAGGCAATTGTTGACGGACGACGGACGACGGACGACGACGACGACGGACGACGACGGACGACGGACGACGACGGAAAATCAACCTATTTGATAAGCTCCGCGTCGCTGACAGCGGAGCTAACAAAAATATGTTTCTCCATATCAAAAGGGTATATATTTGATATTTCACAGTTCTGTTTACATAACAGACGTGAACATTTGGATTTATGATCCGTGGTTTCCGCGATCCATGGCATGATTGAAGCTGGCTGTGAATACACACTGACGTCTTTGATGATGACCCCTGACCCAAGCACCATTGACACGCTGTGCGCTGTCCGAGCTTCGCTTGCTAAACTACAGCGTAAAGCAAATGTATTGGAAGTCTAAAAAATGCACATATTTCTCAAGTCTCAGAGTATTTTACTTTCGAACTGCTACGAGAATGGATATCTGATTCGTTTGAAAAAACTAGTATGCTGAACCAGGTTTCGTGCCGTTGTCTGTAGCGATATATACAGTATCGCACGATAGCAATTTCAGGTTTGTTACTGAATATAGTTGCATACGCCTAACTTTGGACAAGTGTCGCTTGGAATTCGGACAAATTTTATGTTGTATGCGTGGCTGATGTTGGCACCTTGTAATCTGAACCATAAATTGGTGTTACTTTTAGTATCCATAGTAGCACTAACAGGGTTTATTTCCGTCATTCTTGCGGAAAATGCAGACAAATATTTATTTTTGCATATCAATGAGAAAGAAATGACGTCATTTGTGATCAGTGGTATCGGCTTGGCTAATTGAATATCTGGTTTGGCGAATAATTTTTTAGGGCTTCTAGCCAAATTTGCTACAAGATTTTGGAATCCAGGGGAAACACTGCATGACAATATACTTCCCATTAGCCAGTGATGACTCTTCTAAATTTATGACAACAACTTACAGCATACTACCATCAATCCCTTGACATAATTTAAGATATGCTTTATGAGATTTTCACTCATTTCAAATCATTGTCATTGCAAGCGCTGTTCGCATTTGAAGACTAAGTTTGAAGTTGTCCTCTACAAAACTAACTAGCTTGCAATTTCATTTATCGTATTCAAATCAATACTTGAATTTTCTATTTTCCAATGATACAGACTTTAAAAGTCATAAAAGTTACTAACTTGAACTTTGTCAACTCTGGCCTAAAATTGTAAAAAAATCCAAAGATGAATATGTGTACCACTCTCCACACTGTTCTTTCAGCTCTGTTTGAAATGATAACAATACAAATCTGATGATTTTCAGATATCTACATTGCATTCTCACCTTTGCTTCTTTCTTGGCTTTCTTCTTGGCTGCTTTTTGTTGATGTTTACTAGGGCCTGTTGCCTCATCCTCTGTCTTCTTAATCACTGTGACTCCATCTGGTGGGCTATCTTGGTCATTTGCTGGTGGACTTTTGGGAGAAGACACACTTCCCCTTTTACATTTCTGAAATATTCCTTTGGCTGGCTGTAAAATTATAAAAGCAAATATTTTCCAAACACGACACTAAATCAGATCGATATGATTGTATAAGCTGTCAAATTAATGATAATACCCACTATCTATACACCTGTCAAGCAATACAGCTAGACGTTTGCCAAGATCACAAGTAATTTTTGCAATTTACTTGGCAGGTTTCAAATGTTCTGAAGCACTGAATATCTGAGATCTGCCAGTCAAAATTTTATGACTACCACATCTACAAACGTGGAAAAAGCTAGAGTCGATTTGCCAAATGTGAACAACCATTAAGTATTTATCGTTTTACAGGTGTAAGGATAGTCAAATCAATTCTTAGTAGTTTATGCAGTGAGGACCACGTAAATGCATACACACTGGTCCCACAGCATACTTTGTTAGTCCTATATAGAGTTTAACCGTGCACTTTTACAAACATTACCTGGTCCAGAAGACCACCAGATAGGCAAATCCAATGATCTGGACAACAGTTGGTGGTCAAAAACATAAGACCATCCGATTTGGTCACCCCGAGGTACAGTGAGCCATTAATCATCAGATTTTTGTACTTAAGTAATACTAATCCATATATCTTGTAAGCATAAATTGATAATCTCTCATTGTAATTTGAATATCATGTGCTGTGAGTTGCGTTTGAGCCAGCTGACAAGACTGTAAAATTACTGGTACGGTAACATTATGAAATGACCAGTCCTTTGTCATGGTGCTGGCCGTTCCTTTCTGACAGTCGCAGTAATTGTAATTATGGAAAAACAGAAGGAGTGAAATTGAAAATTTCACAAAATATGGTATACTCACCCAGACTTTGGCTTCAGTTATTGGAAGAGATAGATCTAGAAATGGTTCATAGACTTCAGAGGGCTAAAAAGTAATGAACACAGACACATCAATACCGATTCACAAAAGAGACAAGCTGTTTCTACTAGATCAACTGGTATGATTTAAACCATAGACCCTCAAGTGTCTATGTTTAAACTAAAAGAATAAGATTTGGATGACCATCGACATTGGCCTGATTGTGGCATTTCAAGCACTTGGTGATGCATCATAGAATGAATGAGTACAAAAATGACTTAATCATGGCTGATGTGAAAGAGTACCAGTACTTTGTTGCTGCAAAATTGGATTCTGCTTTGACTAACATGAATGGGTACACGACTGGTGCACAAATACTTCGCTGTACTGAACATAAAATGAGACATGATTGGTACAACAGAATTTAAAAGATACGTGGTTCATTGAAAATCCAGTGACTACATTTTAACTTACCACATGGCATTCTTCACAAAGCACTGTACTGATCAGCTGACCTCCAAACACACTGTCTACAAACGTCTTATTGACACATTTTCCATAATCTGTTTGTAAACGATAATGGCTTGATTTCAGAAATATTCATATTAAAATACAATAATTATGAAACATAGAATACTGCTTTTAAAGGCTGGCGCTAGCTATTTTGATGGTTGATTAGTGCTACCTGCTTTGCTTCTGTATTCATCATCATCATTGTGCAAGGTGTAATGTTTTGAAACATCTTCAAGCATTTGCTCTGCCATGCTCTACAGATATGAGCCATGCACCACTGAGGGCGCTCTGCAGTATGCTTTGCAAATCATACCAAACAGATAACCAAATTCATATTTACTCAAAATAATGTCTACACCAGGAAATCATGTGAAAACTGACTCAAAGATCAAATGATCTATAAAGAACATTACTTTCTAAACAGAGGCAATTTATGCAAAGCTCTTTAATGTCCCTACCTTTTATTTTCTCTTTAATTTCTTCTTCCACATTTTTTGGATTTACTGTAGTTTGGAATCCAAATTCTTTCAGAATACCTTCTTTCACCCTCTGTACAAAAGTAAAGGGAATAACTTGTCACTTGATTTTAGTAACCCATCACAAAAAATTCTTCAGTAAATGACATTGAAACTTAACATTAATGATTGTGGGCCACGACCATGTCAATCAACTTTTCCAACATACATCATTTTAGTCAGTGGTTGGTTTGAAATTATTTTTGCTTTGAGGTAGAGTGCGCATCAGGATAGATATTAGGCCTCTCAAATTTTAACAATTCTCTCCTGATTTACCACTTGTGGGGGCTCATATCAAAGCTCTTGGAGTGAGAAAAATTTTCACCATCTTAGATTTTTTAAATTTGAATATTTTATTTTCCATATAGAGTTAATAAAGGGTAGGCGGCCATTTTGAATTTCGCCTGTTGGCAAATCAAATGTTAGGCAATTTGTTCCACTATTACCAAACTTTGCACAGTGACCCCTGATTTTATTCTTGATTTGACAAAAAAAGCATTGAAAGTTTCGTTGAGGAAAGTTTGAGCAATAGTCTACGTCTTTCACTTTTGAGGTACATACTATCCTAACTTAAAAGGACATTTCTTGCTCCATTTTGTACACAGCAACTATGCTAACATCACCTTACCTTGAGTTCTTCAGACCTCATTCCATCAAGCAGGTACCTCAGTAATTCATGGCTGTCCTGTTGTTGGTAACCTTTAAATCTCGGTGCTCTGTGAAATATCAAGTATAACCATATATGTGATTTCATAACCAAATGCAATGAGTATTCAATAGACAAGGATATCAGAGAAAACGCTGATGCTATTTAGTCCATCTTGAGGGTGGCACTGACAATGCATTAACATTAATAGTAAACTAGGATTGTGAAATCATTGACATGTATTGACTAAACCTACAGGCTGTTGACAAAGTACAGATGATGAAATTACGCTGACTGGTACGGCTACTCTTGGAATTAAAAGAGGTGACGTCACTGACATACAAGAATGTACCAGTATGTAGCTATTAAATGTCACAACCATAGCAGAAACTGGATGTTACATACTGAATTTCAGTTCATTTGATTCTGCAGTTTTTTGAGAAATTTCTCATTCATACCAACCAACATGCCCCATAAGTCAATTTGATGGACAATTGAACAATCTTCTCTCAAAGGAAAATATTACATTTCACATGCAAAATATAGTGTCATTTAAAGGATACTTACAAGAAATTCCTAAATTGACTTACAGAGTTTAGAAATCTTGAGAGTTAGAGGGTATAATTACACTAAGAGAGCATTAGTACAGCATGTACACTGTGTTCATGTTGTGCACAGAGGCACAAAAACACCAGCCTAGCATTGCAAGTAACAGGAAACACTACAAGAGAGGTATACTTACTTTTGACACACTTGATTGAAGAGTAGCCGTGGACTGACAGTTCCTTTGCCTTGTTCATTCATCATTTTCAGAAAGAGTATCATGGCCGACGTGAGTGAGCCCGCTTCTGGTAACACCACAGTCAATGGCATCTATAAAATAATGGAAAGAGGATAATCACCCGTAATTACCGACTATGAAGATCAGGTCAGGAAGGTCAAGAACAGCTGCTATTACGACTAGTGTCAGTAATAAGTGTCATGGCTTTTCGTAACGTAAGTTTTGAGCAAAGGTTTAAGTCTTTCAATAACAGAACACATACTATCTTTACATAATCTAGCAGCTTCACAAAGCTATGACAGGGCCCCTTAAGAAAATATAATAAAGTATTAATCGGGTATGCCAACCTCTACAATGGGGTGAAAGGTTTGGGAAACTTACAAGTTTACTTTCTTCATGTTTCTTATTCTTGTCTATGGTATCGGTTTCCATTGGCAGTATTGTCATGGTTACGCCTTTCTTGCTCAGCTCTGCCATCAATGAGTCCAACACATGTGTCTGATTCATACTCTGTGAACAAAGACAAATGAGATATGACAGTTATAGATTTATCTGCAGATACAAATAGTACTGTATGCATATAAATACTACAAGGTAACAATAACACATCTGCATGTGTGATCAAAGAATGCACAGCTATTAAAATATTTGTAAAGGGTTTCCGTAAATATAGGCAAATATTCAGTTATATTGCTGTGATTGTCAACAGAGAGAAAATACCTCTTGCCAACATGTATAATTTTGCTGTTGCTACATCAGTGACATATTTGTATGTACAGCTTGAAGTAAAGAGGGCCCTACAGGGGTGGCCAATTTACATAACAATTTATAATTTGCATATTCTTTTGTTGTGCATATTCTTTTGTATGGTTATTAACATACAAATTGATGGCTGGCAAAACAGATGGGTGACCCATCTCTCAACATCCCCTCGTGGAGAATCATGCATTACACTGTTTCATGATTTTTTATGACAGCAACCATTCCCTGATTTGTGATAAGAATTTGCCATGAGTGAGAGATGGGTGTGTACCATGTAGGATTCAATGTAACTAAATACATTTGCTTAAATGGGAAGTTACAGAACTGTGATTGCACAATAGGGGGTTACCAGCCACTTGCATACACTGGGTGGGAGTTTTTGAATTCTCACAGCATCGCTTTGACCGTATGATAAATTTTAATAATCTATACAGCACTTTCATGACATATGCAAAGAGGGGTCAAATGGTCGTACAGGGCACACATTTTGAAACATATGCGTCCTCCGACAAAAAACAGAACATCCATTCAGTTTATTTTCAACTCAAGTTTAGTCACAATATACTCACAAACATCATATGCAAGGATTAATGATAACAAACGCCTGAAATATGGCAGAATTTTGGGATTCTGGGACTAAACACAGCACATCCGATCAGTAGCGTGGCTTTTTACATTTGCATAGATTTATGATAATCCGGCTTTTATAGGGGAAGTTCCTGCTTAAATTTCCACACTTGGCTATTGTACATGTACACATTTGAACACTATAATGCCACATTATCTACATCAAAGTACAGTAAATTTTGAAAGACTGTTGATCCAAAGCTAAGGTTATAAAACTCTCAATCATGCTGTACAGCTTCAAGACTACAATGTATTCTGTTGATATCTACCATGATTTAAGTGACAGAAAACACTGGATTTCAACATAAAAATCTTTCAAACTGTCAAAGTATCATCCACCTTATAAATCATTACAAAATATCTCTTTCATGTGTGTTTCTGATGCACTGGTTTTTTGAAATGCACTCACACAAAATTACAGTGTCAGGTACAAACTAGCAATTGTCTGCCTGGTCGGATATCACTTTAAAATCTCACAATAAGGCTAGGCCATGCATTCTACAGTACCGTCATCAGTAATATCATAGTACAAGGTACACAGTGCCTAAGGAAAGATCTGCATACCTCTGAAAAATAAAATGCTTTAGCTGGCTGACAGCCTGAGTGAATTCACTTTGAAACTTGTCTAAAAAAATTACATTTTCTATTTCCTGCTTTTTGATGACTGAAAATTTGTTTGCTTCTTGTTCTTATAATACTGAGAACATCAGCAATTCCAACACAGATAAACTTTGATACAAGCAATTTTGAATTTAAAATACGACCACCCCAATTTCCTGTAAGCAGGTCCAAAATTATCATTGACAACAATGGGTTCGGGCCAAACCATTGTGGTGACAGGGTTATTGCTTTTTACTGCCATGTTTTGCACTATTTCTTGGTGAAAATGATTAGCCATGTGGCTAGTGAGAGAATTTTGCATATGTTTCTAGTCCACACACAATTGCTAAACAGTATAAGCCTAATATTCTCTTCTTCGTATAATATGTATAGAACAGTGTTTTCTCTCAGCTGCACAATTGCACAAATTGCACATTTTGAGCCCTGAAAAAGTACTGACAGCGCAGAAATCACGCATGAAACACAGCAAGCATAGACATCCATATATATGTGGATGACCGAAGGGCATAGTGTTGTGACCTGTGAATTTGCTATATTTTCTAGTCACAATACTATCTCAGAAAAGACAAAATACGGCCTGTCATTCAGCGTTGGTGACGTGCATAACATGGAGTGTATGCATCAAAAAAGAACAGCCAACAACGTAGTTGTGGTTTAGTCTCCATGGATACTAGTTCTATTTATGTTCATGATTTGATAACAGGAAAGTTTGAAAGCCGAACTTGAAACACTGTATCAATGACAGAATTATGGAAAATTCCAGTTTTATCATTGTGGAGGCACGCTGCAGTGACGACGACACTCAATGGCAGTGAAATGCAATCATTCGATCACCATAAATTTTCATGGATTTAAACCCCAAAAGTCGGACCAAATCGTATCTAAGGGAACAAATACATCAAATCCTGAGTCGGGGAAACCTGTTGGTGACAAATTGACAGAAGATAGAGAGCAACCGAGCACATAACAAGCTGACAAACATCATGATGTCAATGATAGTATGGGTGCTGCATGCAACATAGACGACGCAACTGAACTGGGTGACGATCGTAATATCGGGGAAGCACTTTCCCTAAACTTAGGCAAAATCAACAGTAACACTGCCCCTAAAATGTCAAGTCTGTCCCCTTATTTTGATAAATGAGGCACAAAGTGCCCCCTCTCAGTGAACATGTAGAGACAATGCAGAGAGAATGTATGGCAACAATGTGAACAAAGAAACTAGGCTCTGTGACAACTTACCTGCATAACTGCATTGAAGAAGCATGTGTTCCCTAAATTATTCAATCCCTGAAATAAAAGATGAAAGCATGATAAGACTAAATGATATCACCGATATGTCTATTCATTGCAACAGCTATATGGTCTTCAACTTCCATACATCATGTTCATATATTAATTTTTGGTGAGTAATTGTGAGAGTCTCGGATAGTGCCTAAGTATTGTAAAACAGTTTTTTGTGTCTTCAAAAAGGACATAGTTCAAACCAGCTAAGGGCAAAACTTTAAGTTTGGAGATGTACACAAAAATAAAGATATCCTATTTACTGATTCCAATAGCTCCCAATGCTTTACATAATAATGGTAAATTTACAGTACTTGTAAATTGTATGGATTGATAATTTGTTGTTGAAAACAACAAGTACAAAATAATTCAAATATGTAAATAGCTTCATAAGTTACCAGTAAGATTGCCAACGATACGTATGTTATTTTTATTCCAAGAGAATATGTTGTTTGTATATCTGAACAGCAAACTGAACACCAGATACACACTTTAAACAACTGTATGATTGGAAATGACTTCCTTTTGGCCTGCCTTGGGTGGGTAGATACTGGTCTGAGGTGGGTAGATCTTGGACTGGGGTGGGTAGATTGGGGTGGGTAGAGATTTGACTGGGGTGGGTAGATCTTTGGCTGGGGTGTGTAGATCTTAGGCTGGGGTGGGTAGATATTTGGCTGGGGTGGGTAGATATTGGGCTGGGGTGGGTAGATCTTGATCTGGGGTGGGTAGATATTGGGCTTTGTGGGCAAGATTTTACAATTACCTGCCTGTTGATGGGTGGAAATAGTTGTCAATCTTTAATTTGTAGAGATTTGAAGGGAGGCATACCAGATATACAGTATGCAAAACCTAAGAATCAAGGTAGGCACAAATTTGCTCTGTCAAACAAACTTTTATATCTGCCTTGATGTGGTTTTATTTTCTATGAATTTTTGCATTGGTTAGACACTGCGTCCATTAGCATTGCATGTTTATTTATATCAGAAGGAAAAAATGAAAGAAAACATTTATTTAAGAGCATATTGACATATAAATATGAAAATTAATTTAGCACAGACAATGAGGTATTTCCATGAGTGCACAGTGGCACAGAAAGAGACATTGCAATATGGGAAATCCATTGTCGGTATTTGACAATCAATATCGTAGTCATAACAATCACAGGAAATACTGCAGGTCAAACCTATTCGCCCATTTCGCTGTAAAAAGGTCCTTACACAATTTCTGGGTTTTATTTCATGTAGATTAACACTCTTTAACATTCTCTGGGACTTGAAAATTTTATGAGCGTTCTGATAACCTAGTTTGTTGATAACTGTCTACATTATCCACTGCTGAGGGTAGATGCTTCAAAATATACTTGGACCCGGAAACTTCTTGAAAAAGAGTAATCGGCAGTTGTTACTGTAATCAATAGTTTTTAAAGCTCAGCTCGAAAAGGCACGGGATCAGGATTAACTGAGGTGTTAAGAAGATTACGAGGCGTTTCTGTCTTTTGTCTTCTTTTGAAATTGCAATCTATATAAGTAAATATGTTGCTAGATTTTTGGATTAAGTCCGCACGGGGGTTAAACTTCTTTCCTACCTTAGCTTTTTGTAGTACGGTACCACTTGGTTTTCCCGTCATATTCTGTTTTTCTTTCTCCACAATCTCTGCCTCTCTCTCTTTCTTCTTTCCTAAATGAAAACATTGACAGAATAGTTCAGCCAGCCTGCAGCTTCTCATTTACACTCTTTGAATCCAAATACTGTTCTGACTTTTATCACCATCTGCACATTTCCTGTACTGCATTCAGAGCATATTATAACATGATATTTGACACAGGGATAAAACCCACTACACTTATTTTCCTGTTTGACAATTTCCCTCTTCCACTCGCCGCTCACTTTTTGTCTTGTCAAACCTGTTTACCCGTTTCTCCTGTAAACAGGTCCACACTCACCATTGATAACAATGGGTTTGGGCCAAACCATTATGGTGAACAGGAAAAATTTCATCATCACTTCCTTTCTCTCTATGATCTCATGAAAGTTGACATCACACATTTCAGTGATGAAATTATGGATATAAAACTTTCGTTTGTCATATTGTTTCAGTGCAGTCCAGAGATTTGTTTGTTCATGGTGAAGCACTTCCCCTTTTCTTAACAATATGGACTGAACAACTCATGCACACAAGGACTACTGAAATTATCAGAGATAAATAATGACATTATGAGAGTGCAAAAACTTTTTATGCATAAAAATTCATTAATCCCTAGAGTGCTGTAATTTTCCCACAAAAATTTTAGAGCAACATTTTACCATTTTTATGACTTTATTTTCAATATTTTTATAATTTCAAACCAAATGGACATCACATTTTATTGGCTACAGTTTCTTATCAAAATTTTGGTGAAAATCTGAAAGATAATTAACTTGAGTATATTTTACAAAGATGACAAAAATTGACTTTGGCGCTCAAAGGGTTAATCTACCGGTACGTGTAAATGACCATTTGATTATGATATCAAATATACAACTCAAAACTGTACCTTTGCTTTCTAATTCATTACAGCAGTCACAACTTTTCTTGTGCACGCTCAAAATTTTGACTCGACTTTTAGAAAAGTGTGATGATGCATGGCAAATACAGTATTATGTTATCAGTTTTTAGGATGAAGACAATGAAAATCATACATGAAGGCCTTTCAATAAAGTGTAGCTGCAAATGTTAGCACAAAATACACAACATTTGTCTAAATTTCTATCTGCAGTGGCCAGCCTATGGTTCACATGATGCTGTACATAGCAGCAGACCTAAAAACCAAACTGCTGTTTGTTAAGATTTTCAATCCACAATGCCTGTTTGAATCAAAAGTGACTATGGCTTCACAGGAACATACTCATGATACCACAGAGTGCTTTGTATACATTGAGTAAAGACATGAATGTCCTGTAAGAGTGTTTCCTCTAGTGTTGACTCCATCTACTGATTCTATGATGCGAATTTTTCTAAAACATGACTACATCATTATCATTTACACTGACAACTGTTTCCATCAAAGATGAAGTACTTACCTGAGGATGGTCGTTCTGTTTTGGTCACACCAGCC
>LD346949.1:225290-254738 GCA_001465055.1 Ptychodera flava | reverse complement strand
AGACATTAGTTAATAATCACACAAATTATAAAGGTCCTTTTTAAATTTGTTGTATTGTATAAAACTAGTTTGTATATACACACAGCAGTCAGACTTTGTCAATTTGGACAGCACTCGGTAATTAATACTATTAAAATCTTCCTTAATTACATAGGTCATGTAGTGGTTTTACTTATTATCAATCACAACATTTTCCCATCTTAAAAAAAAATTAATATGCACACTTTGTATCTTCTAAGAAATATCATAATCTATTCAACTGTTGATGTCTCCTAACTCACAAAGTCTTTGCATTGACTGCCCTGACACAAATAGGCAATACATATAAGATGTAAAATTCTATTGCATCATAGATAACTTTCTTTAGTCACTGGCACATCACTAATTTGCTACAAGTGCATTGTGACCCCTTCCTTACCAAATCTACCAATAGCATAGAATTGTCTCTTAATATTCCTAAAGTTCAAAGTTAATTCATATTTTAAGATGCATAAGTATGCCAAGTACATTACACACACTACTGTGCAGTTGGACAATCAAAATTACTACGTAACCTTAAAAAAAACAACAACACAAAATGCAATGTCTTTTTCCTATCTATAGGATTACTTTCTTGTGTCATAAGACATATATTTTAAGTTATTAAAAAGCAAGGTTGGAGTATTGATTTGTTGATCAACATTTCAGAATGTTCCGATTAAAGGGAAAAAGTAGGCCATTTTTCATGAATTTTGTTTGATACGAGATACTACTTATATTGTTTGACATGTTGAAAGATGCTGAATGAATGGGTGACAATGCATACATTCGACCCCGGTTTTAGACACGATACATGAAATCATCGTGAAAATGAATGTCATGATCATTAATTCATTTTCACGATGGTTTCATTTAATTTGTCTAAAACCGGGTCGAATATATGCGTGGTCACCCATTCATTATCTTTCAACATGTCAAACAATATAAGCAGTATCTTGCATCAAACAAAAATTCATGAAAAATGGCCGACTTTGTCCCTTTAAACAATAACATACAGTGCATATGAAGATGAAAGGGCGTGTCTATCACATGACTGCATGGAGATGCGATGAAGAAGAGATCAGGAACTACCAGAGTTAAACAAGAACGCCATATTTACCACCAGTTTTTGTTTCTATGGCAGAGAGGGAAAGAATGAATGATTTAGGCACTACGCTGTCAAAATGCAGTCTCCATAACAAAATGAACAGGTAAATTGTAAAAAGAAATTTTTGTTAAAAGATAGTGGATTTGTCATGTGTTGAAGAAGTAAAATTGACACATGAATCTACAAAATTTGAAGGTACAAAATTCAAATGTAAAAACTCAAATAACAATGTCAAAACACCCTTGTTTTTAAAATACTTTGCAGAATAAGGGACACAAGGTGTACTAGCCCCAATAGGGTATGTAATGGGCAAGTCAGGCATACTCCCTGAGTTCAATGCAACAATCCTTTGTGGATATACTAGCTGCTTTACTTGTGCTGATTTTTTCAATGAACTATTTTTCAACAATTCTGAAAAGTTTGTACCATTCAACAATGACTTATTGATAAAATTACACAAACAAAGACTTCATTCCTCAGATGATGACACACATCTGATCCTTTTAAACTTTGACCTGCATCATCCTCAGATGATGTTGATGGCACCGAACATGGTACAACAAGGATGTAACTCAGATTTTCTATATTTGCAGTCAGGAGTAGTATTTCAGAAAACCTTGTCTGATTCGTCTCATACTGATGAAAATTTTACATCAGTAACACAGTACTGGCTCCATACATATCTGGTGTCATACACATCATAAGGAAATACATGAAAAAAATTTATTGACGAATATGAGTTGTGTCCACCTAACCCATCTAGCCTGTGAGCCATTGATACTATAGAATCAGGAGTAAAGAGAAAGTACGCCATCAGAATGCATCATGGGAGTTATTGAAAGGGTAACCAAGGTACTCAATATACAGACGATTTTAAAGGGCAAGTAGCTGCAAGTTTTGATTATCTTTTCACTATTTTTTTGTTTTTAGTGTTAACTGCGGTTCCTTGTTCTACTCCCCTAAGTATGTGGAGATACACAGTATTCAGCCTTGTCAGCTCAGTCCAAATGTGTGTAGACTGCATTGTTATTGTTGACATGTGAATTTTGGTCAGGACTAGAATTCAAATGTAGACAATAAGAGCGCATTTTACATGTACAGTTAATATGTTGACAAGTTGTTCTTTCAACAAGAACTTGCAATTAACATAAACAAACAAAAAATCCATCAAAAGATACATCTACAGGCCCTCTAAACCACAATTGATACTTAAAAAAGATTTTTACACTGTGAAATTGAAACATATAGCATTGCAAGAATAAGTATTTATACCAAACTATAGTCATATAGAAACTTCACTGAAAATTTAATATCAACAACCCAAAATATATAGTGGTAAACATTTTGACCATGTTTTAACATTTACAAATGTAGGAAAGAGCATAATTGTTGTATATTCATGTGAAAATGTTCAGGTCTACATCATCACACAATGAATGCATCAAGGTCAATAATACCATGTAACTGTGTAATTTTTTACCACAATACAACATCCTATTTCAATGAACATTTGTGTTAGCTATCATGCACCAAATTTACAGTATTTCATAAAACTGTGACATCCTACCAGTAGATTTTGTCAGTTTTGAGGAACAAATGCCTGAAGTGCTAGAGCACTCATTTTTGCAAAATGTATCCATTTGCACTGTCAACATAGAATGATCATGACTTGTTCTAGGTGGTGGAAATTCATGTGTGTTAGCTCATACACTCTACGCCTACTTGGTGGACGAAACAATCTTACAGAACAATGCGTCACCATACAAAGCTCATGAAGAGACTTGTAGCAAACTGTTCATATATTTGCAATAGCATACTTACATGTATGTACAGGATGTGATGTGTCATATTAACCCTTTGAGTTCTGTAATTTTTCCAACAAAAATTTTACTGCCACATTTCACCAATTTTTATTAATTTTTATGAAATTTTTTGGACCAAATGGACATCATATTTCATTAGCTCCAGTTTTCTATCAAAACTTTGGCAAAAATTTGAGAAAAATTGACTAGGGTATATTTTGTAAAGGGGAGAAAAAATGACATTGGCGCTCAAAGGATTAATAATGCTAATCATCCTCAATGAGATACTATCATTGAATACATACATAATTTATAATAATTTGCATTCATGAATGTCATTGCATTGTACTTCAGACATGTACCTTGTGATCTAAAGACTACTCAGATTACCGGGATTTCCAATCAGAATCTACACAGTACAACTTGACATAATAATTACCAATGGTAGTACAATCTATTCATCAAATAATAAAATATCTTACTAACAACACAAATGAATAACATTTTCAGAAGTGTCTTTCTATGTTTCAAAATTTACATCAAAGTAATTAGAATAATGTATTTATCAACTCAGATAATAAATATTTAAAATTGTTTGCTTCTTACACCAAATTATACAACTGCAAAAAGAAAAGATACCTTACACATGATGGTTGCATAAAGACCTTAATTACTAAAAGACTACCCGAGGTATTTTTTTACTGTAGACTTAAAGGCCAGTAGCTGTAACTTTTGATGGGTTTTTTTCATCATTGCTGTTTTTTATGTCATCTACAGTGTCTTGTCTTACTACTAAAAGCATTTCTAGATGCACAGTATTCAGCTTGTAAACTCAGCCTGTACATGTGTACATTGTTGTTGCTGTCAAGTGAATTTTGGTCTGGACTTAAATTCAAATGTCAATAAGGACAGTGCATTGGACATGTTTTGATGCTGGATTGACAATAGGGCTGTTCACATTTCACGTCACTGTTCTCACATTAATATGCAAAAATAACTATTTGTCCGCATTTTTAGATTACGCTTTTGAAAATTACGCATGCAAAAACGGCGAAAATACATCTCAGTGGGCGACTGCTAGTGTAACAGTGAATACTAAAAAACATATTCACGACTCAGAGTACAAGCTGCCAAAACAGCCATGTACGCAACATTGATAAAATTTGTCCGCATTTCAAGCTGTGTGTCCGATGTCGCGCGCGTACAGCTATATTTAGTAACAAACCTGTAACCGTGAACAGCGCTATTTAAACAGTCAGTGTTTTAACATGGGGAGTAGAATAAGGACTTGCAATCAACATACAAAATAAAAATGTAATCAAAAATTACAGTTACTGGATCTTTGAACAAATGTATTGTACAAGCACTGACATGGTAACACAAGGTTGTATTTTTATGTCTTGTGTTGGCAGTCATAATGAGAATTTAATTTTTTTAAATTTGTTAATACATTTTTATAGTTGGTACACTCAACATACTTTTTTCATGAGTCCACTTATTTACTTTCCAGACACGCTATTACTTTTTTGCAGGAATTGTTGACCACCTCGTCAAAAATGTAATGGTTCATCCGGAAAAAGGCGGTATCAAAATGCCTTCTCAACATTAACATTTTAAAGAGTTTCATACCGTCTCTTGATAGGGTCAAAAGGTCAACTGTACTGTCATGAGGTTATCAATGCAGCATAGAATCGTTTAACACTGTATCATTGCTGTGATCATCAGAAAATGATATATTGGCAATTGGAATCTTATATTTTGGTATTTTGAGCCCTTTACTTCATTCATATCAACATGGAAACAGATTATCATAAAGAATGAGATAAATTTGAAAAAGTTAATGTTAAATACTGGATAGAACTGAATGTTTATCTTAGTGGGAGTGTGAAATCTACCTGAATCTGAATCCGAAAATGGCAAGCAATGTGAGATAAAGTCTGATCTTTGCACCCCATTTCTACAGCCTGGCTGCATTGCTCATGAAAATAAGGTCAGGTATGGGCTTTTGTAAGCATGGCTGTCATTGGTCAATAGTACAAGCGCAGTGATTGCATTGAATATAATTACAACTTGGAGCAACCTAGATTTC
Organism: Ptychodera flava; assembly: GCA_001465055.1. Taxonomy (NCBI): domain Eukaryota; kingdom Metazoa; phylum Hemichordata; class Enteropneusta; family Ptychoderidae; genus Ptychodera; species Ptychodera flava. Next base: position 249,721 of record LD346949.1, on the reverse strand, counting down.
ATTTGCCCATTGAGTAATTTTACTACCTCCATGGTTTCCTGAACCAAGCATCCTATGTTGACGTTGAATGAAAAAACCATAGACGATAATTGTCATTTCACCACTAAATGCCATAATAGAAGTAAAGTGTGAGAAACTTTGAAGTGAAGCCGTGCTATTAACTTCAATGTTCGATGCTTCATCATTTAATTTCTAAGTTTGCCACAATACAAATGTGCTGATCACATGATATTGTCAGGTGACTGTGCTCACTAATATGCAGTCAAAATTCTGACTAAAATGGTGGCCCATGCCCTGACCCTAGTTTCATGAGCAGCACAGCCAGCGTTAGAAATGGGGTAGGGGACCAGATAATGAATCTTAGTTTGCATGTATATTTATGTGAATTCAGAATCAGGCTACAAAACCTTTACTGATATTGAAGGTCAAAGAACATTAGACAATGTCAAAAAAGAGTTTATGAATGTAGCATGCCTGAATGCCAGGCCTCACTCTGGGAGAATTCAGGTTGTTTTTGTGAAACAAATGCCATTTGGATCTGATGTGCCACCCTGTATCAAGCAAATCTAACCCACATGCGTTTCTCGACATGCCGACAAATAAATGTATATAAATCTTGCGTTGTCATATGCAGAATGAATTAATATTACTGCCAATTGTATATTTGATAATGAGATATGTCTTAATTTAGTGGACAGTTTGTTTCAAGATCTTTTTCTCAAAACATTGACTTTATGAGTAGATTATTGGTAAAAAATCAAAAAGTATTGTTTGTATGATGTATATGTTAACAGTTTCCGCATTTACCATGGTGCGCTATATCTGTTTACCATGGTGCATTATATCTGTCTGTTACTGTGACTATTACTGCATTTTAGATTGCAAAAGATAAGTTTAGCAAACACACAGGATTAGTCTTTTTCCTAGTAGCCATGGGAGTGATCAGGGTTAGAGTCACAGTTATGGTACAGAGCTTAGAGACCTGAAGGAAAACTCAGTTCACAGTTATCAAAGGTTTGTGTCTTCTTTTGTGCCGTCAGAAATTGGTCAGAGCACGGAGGTATATGTATAGAGAGATGTTCTCACACATAACTCAATGGTCAGAGTAGCTGAAGTTGGTTGATGTGGTATTTGATATAAATGTATGTAGACACTGTACATCAAACAATTTGTTTGTGCTCACAGACACAGTAGCATGTACTGACAGAGTTTTCACAGACCTGTGATTACATAGAGCTTTTCAACCCTTTTACCATCATGGTTTCATCAAAACCAATTATTATTGAACCTGCTTTACGGGGAACTAGGGGTGAAAAATTAAAATGCTGATTTTACAAACCATAGCTCGCTGTTTTAAAGTTTCCCAGGCTCGACAGGTTTTTTTTGTATAAACTCTACTTCTTGACACCAAATGGCATTCTACAGAAAAGTGTGCATTGTATTGGTAACTTAATTACAATAAATGTACCCATGTTTATAAGAAAGTTACCATCAGGAAAGAACATGGCTGACGGTTTTCCAGAATGAGGCTGCCTTTGTGGACCAATCACACGTCACGTTTACGTCGTTCCTGCCATCAAGAGACACCCACCTAGGGTGCCAAACACCAGTGATTTCCAGTAAGCTGACCTTCCATTCTCTGTTGCTAGGAATGCAGTGAGAAGACCACTCCAAAATATCAAAGCTGGTACGGTTTGCATTAGGCTAAGTGGTGACCTTTGACCCTCACCCGGAAGGCGACCTTGTACATTTGGGTCATTGGAGTAGAAGTCTTCCAGCATTCTGTGAAAGAATAGCAAATCATATATCATTTATTAATTATTAATTACATGAAGATGCATCTTTCTATTATTAAGCCTTTGAATGTGGTAATTTTCCCACCTAAATTTAAGTGTAATATTTTATCAATTTTTATGAACTTTTCTGTAATTGTTTTGATAATTCTTGACCAAAGGGACATTACATTTCATTGGCTCCAGTTTTTTTATCAACATTTTGGCAAAAATCTGAGAAAACTTGACTGGGCTATATTTTATAGAGGCAACAAAAATTGACTTTGGCACTCAGAGGGTTAATTATACATTATACCTGTATATTGGTGGCAAATACACAGCAATATCATTGGTTGTGACAATAACAGTGCTATATTCACTATAAAGCAAAGTTGGAACACATGTGTGGACTTTCAGTTAGCGAAAAATCCCTTTTTAACCCTTCATAAACAACAGGTATATACATGTGCCTTTTGTTTTTGACCAGTTCATTAACTGGTTAAAATATTATGGTATACCCTTTGCTGGGGATGGTTTATTGCTTAGATATATCTCACTACTTGTTGAACAGTTGCATAGGATCTCCTTTTACTTTTAGCAAGCTTTCAGGTATTTTTCAGACAAGTGAAACAACATATCCTTGTCCTGAAGTATGTTGAAATACACAGTATTCAGCTTGCCACCTCAGCCTGGTACTTGTGTAAACTAAATTTTGGTCGAGACAATTAAAATGCAAAAAATAACAGTGCATTTTACACATATACGTAGAGATGCAGTGTTGAAAAGCTTAATAGTTGGTTTATGAAAAAGCTTAGAGGACTAGAACAAGAACTGGCAATTGACATACAAACCAAAAAACAGTGAAAGTTACTTATTAAAAGTTAAAGCTACTGGCCCTTCAAACAATGGTATTAAAATTATGTACATACTGGTACATATATACAGATATGTACATGAATACATATGTACATAAGTACGTACATTTTATATATACATACATTTATACTTACATAAAACTATAACATTTTTGAGTTAAAGAAGCATAAACAAGGCAAGACTGTGAAACTTTGGTAAAGGATGTCCAAGTAATGTAAACAGAAGGTGACCTACATGTCTTTTTCTTCAAAAGCGTCATGCAACCATTGTCTACACTCATTTGTATCAACCGGCACATCTTCAACTTTGACCCTGCGTATATGTACATGAACTCTTGAACAACATCCAGTGAGGAAATCTGATGAAAGAGAAAAATGGAAACTTTACAGTTGGATTGTGAATTTTGTGGCCTGATATACTGGTACATTCACTCAATCATCCAAATTTTCGTACTGAAAAAAAGACTTGATAAAAAATTGAAGTAAAACCATAGTGTGATTGTGTTTGAGTTTATACAAAGAGATTTTCAAAAGACATTTAAATCCAAGGGAACAGCAACTTCTGATGTTTTTTGTAGTATCTCTGTTATGATTGTCAATGCTATTTCTTTATGGGCTCAATAAACATGGTGAAATATAAACTATTGAAGTTTATCAACATAACCATCATTTGTTGTTGAGCAATGAATTCATGTCCTGACAGGCATGTCATAATTTACACAGGGTGTGCAGACAAGCCAAATACTGCGTATTTGTTCATGCTTTTGGGATCATGCCAGGAATACATTGTCAATACAAAAACCACAGACACCGAGAGATTGTCGAAAGGAACTGATACAAGAGCATTATGATTGCTGCTTGACTAAATCTGCGCATCTAAATTTCTACATCAGGAAAATGTTTGATCAGTTTAGTTGGATGACGCCACTACATGTATGTGCTTGCAGCAGGATATTTTTAGATTTTAGACAGTCCAGTGAACGTAAAGCTCCTCACATATGTACATTCCCACAGCTTTAAAATCTCTCTCTCTCTCTCTCTCTCTCTCTCTCTCTCTATATATATATATATATATACAGGTCCACTCTATCCATTGAACAAAGAAGGACTAAACCAAGGCTTGATTATGATGACAAGGGTAAAAGTAAAGTGCCTTGCAATTATGTACGATGCTCCTTTACCATATCATGCAACATAAAAGTTTTCTGTTGAAACATCTTGAAGTGAACTATCACATAGTTGCCTACCTGTCATTCCAGGCCCTGGTTTTCTTTGAAAGTTTTCATCTTTCCATTCATAAGCTATGGTACAGTCGTAGACAGCATCAATGTAGTTCCTCAATTCATGCAGACTAGCAGCTGTAGCTTTCACTCTCGGTGTCAGAACTTGATTCAGTACAGTCAATCCTGAATTAAAAGTCAACATCACCAAAATTGAAGCTCAACAATACCACGGACAATACAATTCAATCAATAGCTGAAGTTCCCAAGTGTATATACATCCTTTATAACATCTCCAGAATGGTTAATTGGAGCAGCATCACCTCTAGTAGATTTTCTTTGGAGTTGACAAGAGCTGATTAGTTTTGGTGGGTATGGCTTGCAAAATTTGCATACTGAAGTGTCCAATATTCAGTGTATTTCAACAATTAGATGTTTTGTCTCTCTCTCACTTTGCATTCAAGTACACATAACAATGAAATAGATGTACTGAGTCAGACTGTGGACAACCAGCATGTTTTGATGAATCAAAGTGTGACAAAATATTGTTTGTAGAGGAATTTTTAGAGCACTTACCACTACTGTATGCAAATCCTTGGCTTTTCTTGATCACATCCGGAAGTTCTGGATTGTATCGAGTGCCTTCTGGAAAGATGACCAACCATAGCTTGAGAAGAAAGCAGATTTATGGAAATGTTTACAAGATCATCAATAAGACTGCTGCAGCCGTTCAATCAAAGATAAAATATTTCAGCAAGTTTGGCACATACATACAAAACAATTAAAGTGAGTAAGTTTGACTGTTTTTGTCTTTATCCTAACACTGATAATGCACAAATGCTAACACTTACCTGATGGTGAAAGGATCAACATTCAATAACTACTGTACGACTCCTCACTGAATCTGCATCCACAAACGAAACCATCACTGACTTTCTACCTATGTGTTTGATAATTTTTAACAATTTTTGGGTCTTTCAATTGTACTGTATTGGAAGTCTCAGCCCTTTTGGAGTGTCCAATGGAACAATGGCCTCAACCACACTGGCTACGTCAATGATTGACAAGCCATTTTCTTGCAGGAATAATGAACAATTAGTTTTGATAAGAACTACCCTATCAAAAGCCTTTTTTACAGCATTTGCGTTTTTATTACTCACTGTATGTACTAGTGTGTGTATGTGTGCATATGAATGGTTACTTCCCAAAAACTATTATATGATAGTCCTGGAGCATGCAACAATTTAACTTTAGAATGTGCGTCAAGGTCGGACTCTCAAATTTCAACAATTCTTTCCTGATCTACCACTTGTGGGGGCTCATTTTAAAGCTCTTGAAGAAAGAAAAACTTTCATCAGCTTAGTTTTTTGAAAATCCAAAATTTGATATTTCCCCTATAGAGTTAACACAGGAATGGCGGCCACTTTGAATTTCAAATATCCCAAAATGTTGGGTAATTTGTTTTGTTTGTACCAAATTTTGCTCGGTGACCCCCGATTTTTATTGTTCATTTGGTAAGAGAATGGTTGAAAGATTCATTCCGGAAAATGTGAGCAAAAATTTAAGTCTTTCACTTTCGAGGTGCATACTACCTTAACAGCAGTGACTCTTCCCACTATTTACCTGTTCACTCCAATTTTATGCAAACAGATCCACAATTACCATTGATAACATAGGTTTGGGCAAAACTATGCATGGTGGTGAAAGGGGTTAGGAACAAACTTACCGGTATGTTATGTTTGGGAAATTTTTCAAGTCTCTTGGTGAAGGTATCAGTCTTGAATTGTCCACTTCTTTTAACGTACACACCACCATGCTTGAAAACAAAATACATATGGTTTGCTGTCTCTGAATGATACATGACTGGCAATGATAAAAGTAGTGTCAGCTTTTTGAGTTTGTGGAACTTCAATTTCTTTGTAGATGTATTACTCAAAATTCATCCCCATTAATACACTTGTTTGTATACCGGTATATGTATAGGAAAACAACAGGTTACATGTATGGTACATTGTTCACCTATGGACTAAAAATACTTGGTGAAGCTTATGTAAAGCTCATTGCCTCAAGTGTGAAGAAAATACAATAATGATTGGATATTGAATGCAATTTCTTTTGATTGAGCAATATATGATGTCATAAAAGTTATAAAACAAAAGAACCTTGATTTCCGGTAATCTTATAATGATCTTTGGTACAAGTACATGACATACATTTTTACTCATGAATAGTACACTTGACTGTCATTAAAACTGTACTACTTCGCGATTGTTTCACTTTCATTAAAAGCTAGGCTTCTGTTGGGCTGTTTGAATGAATACATGTATGCTGTTTAACCTCTTCAAAGGACGAGTCAAAATATTAAAGCTTACAACCAATGGTTCACTTCCACCTCTTACTGATCATTTATCTTTTGTCTTGTGTAGTTTTGCCTGCTACAAAACACCATAATTTTTAAATTTTTCACATTTACAGGACTGTACTCTGTCTTACAGGACTGTACCAATTATACCCCTCATGATCTCTGTTTTGCTGTACTGCTATCCAATTTTTTTTACAAATGTATGTTCTCTTTTTATAACATCCCCAAAATTCTAGAGTGCATCTGTTTTCATGTACCTTCCCACTCTTTACACTTAGAACAGCAATTTAAAGCCACTGCATCTAGGCTCAATGTTCATTCTTGATATCAGCAATTTTACAATGAACTGCGAAAAACGTGAACATTATTTTGAACAATTAGGGTTTCAATATTTTTTATTGTAACTATGGGCAATTTCACAGATTGTTATTTAATAATGTTTATACGTTTTAGTTCTGTTTTTATGCTCTATGTTTCTCTGCTGTGTTTCATGTTCATTGTCTTTGTCTTTTGCTGGAACTGTAATTGGGGGAAAACCCATTGTTCCCAGCCAGTAAATGGATAAATAAATAAATTAATAAACTGTGCCCATACAAAACAATTGGGCCATACCAAATCTGTATGTGAAGTGATGACAGAATGAGAAAAGAAAATAAGGAGTCACATATGAATATCACTCTCATTACACCATCATGATTATACACATACCATTGCAAAATAAGCTCCATAAAGCGGGAAATATTTGAGACCATCTTTCAGGACATATCTGAGATGGCCGAGACTTCCTTGTCGGATTGAAACCAAATCGCTGACAATCCAGTCGATGGTAGATTGGTGATTGCAAATGTAAATAACATTTTCTTTCTTTTCCAAACAGTCTACATCACCGTACAGAACAACCTGAAAAAAATCAACATGCATAAATTTTTAGTTTTTTGCAATTTGGTTTTATGTCACAATTGTCCTGCTGGTGCCGGCCCTGTGTTCCGAGTCTGAATACATACCGTCTGTATGAAGTTATACATTAATTTAATTTTATTTGCTAAGGTAACTTAGTTAACAGAAATATTGTGAACGAAATGGACATGGCTCGATCACAGTGAGATGTCCTTTTGTCAGTTCCATGGGAGATGTAACAGATTATCACTTTTATGATTCTCCGAAGAGGTGTCCGAAACATGTACTGACTGAAACATCATCTCTGCCAACCAAACACAATTTAGTCTGGAAACAAAGAGAAGCCTATTGCAGTGTGTGATGCATGCAGTCGACCATGCGACCAGAATGCCCGGAAAATATAAAGTATACTATTAGAGGGGGGGAGGGGGGGGGGGGGGTAAAAGGGCTTGTACAGATGCGGACAACTTAGGGTATCATTGCTCATGACGTGTAACACTTTGCTGTGATTTCATCATCGCTGATCAACAACTGAAGTACAGAAAAAATGCTTCCATGTAACTACCTCAAGTCCTGTATAGTGTTCATAGAAGAAGACTACCATTCTTTGGTAGCATGAGTACATCACGTCGTCAACCGCGTGATACCATCGAGTCGGGAGAATCGCCGAAATAACTCGCCAGGGCACAAGTAGAGTAGCGACGTAGCATGGCGAGGTTCCAAGCATGACGAAAGCCGGTACGGCGAATCGCAGCGCTTGAAGGTACACTAGTGCTGTAAGCATAGTTGTTAAATAAGAAAATGCGGGCTTCTTTCAAAACAGAGTACTGTAAGTTGCTATGCACGACCCACGTGTAGCGGTAGCGCGTACAAGCACGAACGGTGTCCTCTAGCCTCGATGTGAAATGTGAGAAAGGTCAAAGGTTAAAATGTGGTGGCGTTCGCATATTCTTAGCAATAATGGCTGCCCACTTATCGTGAACACGCGGTCGCTCTTGGTGTAACAGTTTTGCTCAGTCGTCGTCCTTTACTGGTAAGTGTTGGATATTAGGGAAGGAGCTGTAAAGATGAAGAAGGCAAAGAACAGAACTAAACGGAATCAAAAAGGTAAACAGCATTCAAGTGGAAACGAAGACGTTCAATCTTCGTCCCAACAGTCCACAGCTCCGTTCGGTCAATATGCAGTAGGTGGCATCGCCAGCCTGGTTAGCAAGTCAACACACACTCCACGAGGTATTGGCATCAGCGAGAGGGCTTCGTCTACGAAATCGTCCAAGCTTGAACAGCTGTTTGGTCAGTCACAACAGCCTTTCAACACTGTGATACCTTCCCCAAAAACAGCAAAGGCAGTGTCGAAAAACAAGCGCTCTAAAGCCTCTATCGACAATATCGAGCAAACTGAGATTGATCAGGTGGAAGGTAAACAAATCGTGAAAATTCCCGATTCTTCCCAACTGAAGTTAGGAAAATCGTCGAGGAGAAACAAGTTAAAACAGAGCCAGGTGTTGCTTGACCGAGAACAGGGTCTCCGGAATGCCGAAAAGACATCGATTCCGACCAAGAGGAAGAAGAAACTAGATAACAAGGATGACGACGAAATTGGCTTCGCCAAGCACAAGGAAAAGAAGGTAAAGCCATCCCCAAGAAACCAAGAACAAGATAGTAGAACCATATTTGTTGGTAATGTACCTGTTAGTATTACCAAGAAGGATATCATGAAGCTTTTTGGAAAGTTTGGTGAAATAGAAAGCATGCGACTGCGGTCAGCAGCTCCGAGCACCCTCAACTTGCCCAAGAAAGTCATTATGATACAGAAGGACTTTCACCCTGACCGGAGCGGTATGAACGTGTACGTGGTTTTCAAGGAAGAAAAGTCTGCCAGGAAAGCCCTGAAGTGTAATGGAAAGGAATTCCGAGGACACCACCTTCGAGTTGATCTTTCTTCAAACACAGATAGACATGACCACAGGCGATCCATCTTTGTGGGAAACCTTCCTTATCAAGTAGAAGAAGAAACTGTCAGAGGACATTTTGAACAATGTGGCAGTGTTCAAAATGTAAGGCTTGTACGCGATGGTAAAACCGGCATGGGTAAAGGGTTTGGATACGTACTCTTTACTGAACCAAGTTCGGTGGAGTTTGCCCTGAAGCTGAACGAAAAACGCCTGAGTGGCAGACCTCTGAGGGTAAAGAGATCCGTAAAGAAGGAGAAAAAGAAAATGCCAAATCAGGCTGAAAGGAGAATTAAGTACAGAGAACAGAAACGTGCAAAGTCTGCGTGGAGAGACAAAAAGAAAAAGAGAAAGATTCGTAAGACCTAAATGAACAGATAAATAGTATGTTAAAGTGGAAATTAGACAACACATTTGAAATCTGTTTTTATGTTTTGATCCATATCATTTTTAGTACTCTTCACCATAGACAGTAGAGTGTTTCTCTACTATGTCTCAACTTGCGAATTAAATGTTATACTCTACTAGTACAAACTCTCTGGTTGGTTGATTACTTTATATGACAGGGCTCGAAATTAACTTTTTACCCTGGTAGTCCACTTGGGCTACCATTTTCTGAAGTTGGTAGCCCAGTGACAAAGGCTGGTAGTCCATGAATATTTTACTTTAGGGATACTGTACTCGTCCGAGTATAAGCCCCGGTTCAGCAACACAAAATAGCAGTAAAACTAGGGGCTTCAACTCGAGAAACATGTTATGTGTCACGAACGCTTAATTTATGCTAATTTATGTACATTTTAACACTTTCTATCTCTTTAAAATTCGGCTTACACATCCAAAGAAATTGTAACTTTGAGTAAAGAAAAACAGAAAAAAAATTCTCATGATCTTTATGAACTGGCATGCGTTGTTACACCAAAGTCACTCTATACAGAACGTAATACATTTATACTGATCGACAATCATAGATAAAAGACAGCGAAACTCAGCCAAGCTTAACTGACACAGTGATTTATATTACTATTTCAAATCAAAGTGATTACACAATCTCTTGATATAGAAGTGACATTTTTGTGAAATTCAGCATCAAACCTCCAAAACATGACACAAGTACGTCTTGTATGCTGCCGATCAACAGCATGGGGTGAACTGGCATGCAAAGACTGCACACGGAAAAGCAACTCAACATTCTAGTATCAACACAGGGGACTCGTGCTTGTTGTTTATTTGTGTCTGTTTGTTTGTGTGTATGTGTTTGTGTTTGTTTATTTGTTATTTTTAATAAAATAACAGCGAAAAGCTGTTTTGTTAATATTTGTCAATAAAGAGCAGTTTGTTTGTTTATGTATTTGTTTGTTTGTTTGTTTGTTTGTTGATACGTATTTCCAATGGTTAGGGTTAGGGTTAGGCTTGAGTTAGGGTTAGGGTTAGGGTTAGGGTTAGGCTTAAGTTAGGGTTATGGTTAGGGTTAGGCTAATAGGGTTAGGGTTAGACTTATTCACTCCCTCTATGTCTCAATATATAGAGGGAGTGAATAAGTCTAACCCTAACCCTAACCGTAACTTAAGCCTAACCCTAACCCTAACCCTAACCTTAACCCAAGCCTAGGGAGTGAATAAGTCTAACCCTAACCCTAACCGTAACTTAAGCCTAACCCTAACCCTAACCCTAACCTTAACCCAAGCCTAACCCTAACCCTAACATTGGAAATACGTATCAACAAACAAACAAACAAACCAATATATAAACAAACAAACAAATAAACTGCTCTTTATTGACAAATATTAACAAAACAGCTTTTCGCTGTTATTTTATTAAAAATAACAAATAAACAAACACAAACACATACACACAAACAAACAGACACAAATAAACAACAAGCACGAGTCCCCTGTGGTATCAAACGCTCTGCATCTTGCGAAAAAAAACAACATAGCAATGAAAATTGTAATAGTCACCAGAAAAAACTTCACAGATGAAAGGATAACAAATGAAACTGCAGGTTGACTGCATTTAGCTCTCCTGAAAGTGACGGACATCGCACGCCAAGTATTTCACGTCCCAGGCTTTGGTAGTCCGTGTGGGCTACCATTTCATGGACTTTGGTAGCCCCAGGGAAAAGTTGGTAGTCTGTGGACGCGGGACTACCGCTAATTTCGAGCCCTGTATGACACTGTGATGTGTGTTGAGAGGGGTACATTATCAGACTACGCATTGAGGTCGCCCACCAATTATATATTCAGTGAGTTTTATTTTGGCTTCGTAGCCTGTTGAGTGTTAATTTATTTACGCGTATGTGCAGGGAAATACTCGATAGAGATTTGTCAAGTGCTTGTTGTCCCTAGCATATCTTGAATTGAATGGCCACTTTTGTTAAAAACAGGACAGTAATTTCAGTAGGGTATCATCCTATAAAAACGTTACCCCCCCCCCTCTCCCCGCATGATGATGAGTTACGTTGGTCATGCCCATGTTTAAGTATCCACGGCCTCTCAACATTCTCGCGAGCCAGAGCAATGATTTCCGCTCCGCTGACCTACGCAAAAATCAATCTCTTGACGGGTAGCGCTGATCTGTTGCCGTAAAGAGGCGCGTGGTTTACGACGATGCTTCTCAGCTGGGTGGATCAAGGCTAAGTAAACTGACGTAGCTGGTGATTATGCCAGCTTTCTCTTTGTAACGTAACTCGCAAGGCTGCTTTGCAACTTAGGGCTGTGTTCCATACAGTTAGCAGCCATGCAAATGAGTGATCGTGAAACTCAACCAGTGAACTGACCACCCTCTTCCTCATCAGAAAATAGAAAATAATTCTGTCAGCAGTTTTCATGATTCTTACATCACCTTACATCATGGTGTCTTGTTAATCATGGTCCCTCTATCCCCGTGTATGAATCAAGGTTTTATTGCGGATTCTCTTGCCGTCAACTGTACAAGCAATTATACGAGTTCTCCTTAGCAGAGTTTGACAACTTTACAAAACACTGCATTATTTGCACATTCTGTCGTTGTGACAATACATCCTTTAGTATGGTTGTTAACATGTGAATATGTTGTTTAAAAAACAAGGGTGGCCAAACCCTCAAAATCCCCTGTAGAGAACCCTCTATAATAACACTTGCCACCAAGTCTGTTCACATGACAAAGTGTTGAAATTTAGTTCTTGATACCACCAAGATACTTCGTCTAAGAGTAAGATCTGAGGCTTGTCAAGAACATGGCATCGGTATTTCAAGTTGATAACATGAGTGTTTCTTGATATAATGTGTTATTCTTTTCTTTTGCCAGTCCAAAACGTCTAGGTATTTGTCGGCATAAAAATGAGTAAATTCCTAGCTTACCTTATTTGATAGCAAGATGAAAATTTCATACCAAATGTCGATTTTAGATCATGGCAGGAGGACTGCAATATCCCGGTAGCTTGTGTTGTGATAGACTCCATAGCTTGATTCGAAACTGAATACATACATTCTTATTTCTCGTTCTTTGTCATGAAACTTGTTGGTTGTAAACTCTGCTCACATTAACGAAAGGTCGATATTTTCAAAATTCCATTTTCGTGCTTCACCTCTTTTCTGTGCTTGTTCACCTGCTGTTTTTATAATTGTCGTACGTCAAGGATGTTGCAGGGATCGGGAGACATACTCTGCCGAGGTACACGTTTCGTCGAAATGTTTAATTTTATCAAATTTCATGTAAAGAGCAATCGTATGATAATCCGACCTTTGATATTAAGATTTTGAATAATTCTGCTTTGGCTGTGATTCCATTGCAGGGTCTAGTGTTTGTAGTCTCCAAAAAGGTTCGAAATTTCCCATAAAGCATGCAATTACATGAGATGTTGTTGTTGAGGCTAGGGCGCCCTCAACATTCTGTCGGTGCCGATTATTACTCTTTATGGAATGAGACCAAGGCTAGCCATCATGATGAGGCGCAGAAATAAAGCATTATGCGTTTCCTTTGGCTGTTAAAAGTAATAATGTTATCATTATTTGTCACAACGGATATCGAGAGCGAAGTGAAACCTTCCTACAGTTATCACTCGTGACTAGGTTGTTATTATAAAGGACAATTTAAAACTTTAATGCATGTACATATACAATTTCTGCAGGTTTATATACACAATAGTTTATTTGTTGTCGTGACCTGGAGCTGTTTTTATTTGTAAAGCCAACGGAATTGCAAGACGCTATTTCAGATAACCTGTACAGAGACAGCACACAGGAAAGTAATGAAAAATAACCTTTCAGTAACTTTAACTGTATCTGTAAGTGATTTAGACCATAGACAGTTTAGTCTATACTTAGACTAAACATGCAAAATCTCCGCAGTACATCAAGACAAGATATAAGAGAAAATCACAAAAGAGTAACGTTGTGATGGTACCGATTAAAGAACACATTTTAATTAAAAAATAGAAATTAGTCCCTGTAAACGTAAACATCAGAGAAACATGTAGCTTGTAGTGCAACGACAGGACAAGTTACAGTGGAACATAGGGAACAGCTAGCAATACATTCATTATTGTGATAAATACTTTTATATGTGAAATATTTTGCAATACAGACTTGAACAGTTTAAGTACATGTAAGCTGATGCCTACTACAACACCTCCTGATTATTTCTGTGGTATTTAAAAAAAAAAACCCAGTCGTATCATTTCTTTGAAATACTACATAGAGATAGTAAGGGAGTAGCTATAACAGACACACATGTACTGACACAGTTCGAGCTCGTGTTGTAAGAATGTTTGATATGTTATAGTTCTTTATCATAACCTATCAATGAATGTATTGCTCGCTATCCCCATTGAGTGGACCTAACTTTCTGTCGCCTCTCTTTTGTCATATCGATCAAGATGACGGCTACTTTATTATTTAACGTATTTTCACATGGTAAGAAGTCATCTTGGTCTTGGTGGATTCTGAAGACTTCACAGATTTCATATTATTAAGATTTATTATTCATCAAGCTTTGCTTACTCTTGTCTTTTTTGAATTTGTTATTCAGTCAGATATTGTAGAAATTGATTCAGAAGTGTAGGCTGTCCAATGCAGTGGAGCTCAACTTAAGGTAGTATACGCGCCTCGGAAGTAAAAGACTTAAACTTTTGCTCAAACTTTCCTCAAGGAAACTTTCTACCATTCTCTTAAAAAATCGATTTAAAGCAGGGGTCACAATGCAAAGTTTGGTGCCAGAGATACAAACTACCTAACTTTTACCGTTGTTTGAAATTCAAAATGGCCGCCATCCCCGCGTTAACCCTAGACTGTGAAAATTTCCCCTGTCCCAAGAGCTTCAAAATGAGTTCAAACAAGCGGTAGATCGTAGAAGTATTGAAAAAAAAAACAGTCCGAATATATCTCTGAGCTCCTGAAGCGCATTCTACCTGAACGAGGAGAGATTATCATTTGTATGGCACTGAATCGTCACCATCTAAGGCATTTAAAACGTCACTTCAGTGGATCCAAATATCATGGACTCGGGAAACACTGTTCTCACCAATCTTCAAGGCAAAATAAAATGATGACAGGAGCCTCTGGACAACATGCAAGGAAATCATGAAACCAGTTCCCTTCGTCTCATTGTTTTCTGTAAAAGTATCGCATCAGAAAAAACATTTCCATCATATTCATTTCCTAAATATTTCTTTACTCCCGTTTTCATGACTGTTAAAGAAAGAATACCGAGTCAGGAAGTTGTCATTGAGGTCTAGGAAAGTGATATTTCAGCGAGTGTTTGTCCATAAATGACGACTGGTCGAAGGCGGACGATGTTGACGAACGAAAGAAATCGGAAAAAAGTGTAAAAGTGGTTTTGTTTGTATTTTTCGGTTTACTTCCTTTGATTTGCGAACCTTTAGTTTGCTTTTACTGATTCAACGTCAGCGCGTTAGTAGTGTCAGTTCAATAGATACTAAAATCAAAGAAAACATTATGGCCTCTCACGAAATCGTTGAAAATGAGTCAGAGTATGAATAATCAAAATACATTTTTTTTTCAATCTGAATGCGAGGAATGGGCACACATCTGTGAAAAATGTGAAAAGGCTTCTGAAAAAAAATTGGTGATCAAAATATGTAAAAAGTCAGTTGCCATGTGGGTCTGCTGTCTCGCCACTGTTGAAAATATCCTTAGATATCTATTGCCAGGAAATCTCGTGTCATAAAAAATCTTACTGGGTAAGCTAGTAAATCTCCGAAATATCTATTAAATTTTCCAGATAGGTATTTCTTTGTGTCTAGATAACAAAATATGTTTTGGAAGGGTCGGTCTACGGACTGTTCGTTTGTGGCTGTGTACGTCACCATCTTTGTTCGCCATGTTCGTGTACACTCATTATGCGTAACTCGACTCTTGCGTCGACTGCGAGCTGAATCACTAAGTACGATCCTGACGACGCCCGCCATAAAATGACGGAATTACTACAGGTATTCGAAGTTATCACTTTTCAATCAAAGGATTGTCAGCAAGTTCAAACTTATCTATCGTCGACATCGTTGTCGTCATCACCACCACCGTCACGGTCGTTGATCACTTCTTCCGCGGCGGAATGTCCCCTCTCATGATAGATAACCTTCCGATATGAATGCTAGGTTGAAAAACATTCTTTCTCAAACTGTCGTAGAAAACAGTCATGCAACATTAAATTCTTCAAACTTGTGTCAGTCATGGATTCCCTAAAAATCATGAATGTTCATTAACATTCTCATTCCTATCAGTTTTGTCTTGTTGCTGTAGGTCTGTTGCCATGACAACGATCCTATAATTTGCAGGTCTAATATTGGCAAGTGGTTTGGTTTTCTTAAATTGTAGCGTTTTTAACTGTTCTGACGCATCCAATGGTTTAAATCCTGCTTCTGCCGCACATTCCTGTATAAGCGGGTTTCCATGGAATCCAATGAGTCTCTTGTAACCATGGTGACGGGCAGTTTGTATACTCTCTGTAAGAAATTCACAACATATCTTGAATAGTAGAAAATAAAGTGAAGCAATAAAGGATTTCCACTTTGAAACTAAGCGATCTCATTACCGTTTAACGAGAAACGAACCAGAAACGGTTTCAAACATGGAAAATTTGCTGAGTTATTCCTCCTAGAAATCAGTCTGTGTCTGTGTGTCTGTGTTCGCTCTCAAAAGTACATACATTTGAAGATAACTAACTACATGTCTTATATGAACCGTGTCAGTGTGAAGTTTGACAAATAGGCAGAATAGTACATCGTAATAAGAGGGACAATCAGGCTATAATCAGCAAGCAAATAGTGAAAATGACATGCTTCAAGAAGGACGTACTGCACGAATAGTAAAGGATTCATTAAGTTGTCAAGAGGGATGCACCATTTTGGGGATTTAAAATCAACTTAGTCAGTACGGCATTGCCCTGCTGCAGAAGTACAAGTGACGAAATATATGTTTGTGCAGTAACTCCAGTAAATAAGAATGCCGATTTCATTGTAGGGCATAAAGGACGATTAGTTACTGGTATTATTCTTTCTTTCTCATTCAAAAAGGTATTCTCATACCTGATATTAATGATCTCTGAAGCGAGAGTTGAATGACCGGGTCTCCGATGATGTCCACGGCGGATAGGACTTGACATGCCACTAATCCAGAAGACGTTACCTCAAGGTTTTTCCTGTGTTTCATTTCAAGAGAAAACAGTGTTTGAAGGTAAGCACTCAACGGGAGGACAGGTATTCCCTCGTGACTTGGATGACACTGATAACAAAAGTCTGCGGACAACATGACTCCTCTGACGTCACCACTTTCCCTGTGACGTATGAAAAATGAAAGCGAGTGACACTCGTAGTTGTTGAACAATTCCCTCAGCGCAGACGCGATGAAGACTTTCTTGTCCGCCTCTTCCAAGTCTGATGCCAACACGAAGGGTTCAACTTTGACGAGAAATCTTTGAGCAAAATCAAAAACTTCACTGAGTTCAAGTTTAGATGCGCCGAGAAAGGAAACTACGTCATGATCACGTGGAAGATGTGTCCTGGTTACGTCACACGTTTTTTTCTTTTCTATTCCATACACTAGTTCATACGGAGTGTAATATTTCCGATGCATGCCAGCAACAACCTCACAAAGGTTTGACGCTTCACAGAAATGTTCAAGTTCTATTTCATATCCTCGTTCACGAAGTTTTCTGACGGCCACGGCTGCAGTCACTAAACAAGAAAAAGAAAGACACATTATTTGTGGCCTGTACAGCATAAGTTAAAAGTGTTTCCATTCTGTGGATGAGGGAACTAAGACGCGGTTCTGTGATTTCATTTAAAACTTTACAAAATTGTTGACGCAGTATCTAAATTTTATGCAGCATTTCTGTACAATAAACCGTATGCCATCTTACCTCAGTGATTTCAGTGAAGTTTACGGATGATTAACGAATAGCGACGGATGATATTGGCTTAATTACGTTAAACCGCCGACATATTGTCCTTCAATTGAATCATCATTTATATATATTGAATCTAAGGTTTAATAATTATCTAACAATTTGAATAATCCCTTACAATTTTGGATTGGCGGAAATGTCATGGGAAATATGCGATTGGAAAGCAGACATCACGTGATGGGTGAAGAATTATTATAGTTCGACTACACTGATTTGAACGTACCAAACTTAGAAGAAAGATTACCTTCAATGTCACGGATAGAATTGCTGTTTTATCACGTTTTAATTAATATGCCTGACCTGTTCTGAGGCTGAGCGACAAGCCCCAAGAAATGTTGGGATATCGAAAAATTAAGTTAATGAGAGATTCGAAACAGAAAGTTTGGTTTTTTTCTCAAACTTTACTCAAGAAAACTTCAAACACAGTCTCTTTGATGATCAAAAATACAATCTGGAGTCATCGCGCATATTTTTGGTTTGGGGAGGCAAACTACACAAATTTACCAATATTTGAAATTTAAATAACCTTTGTTTACTATATGGGTAAAATTAAGCTAAAATTTTCGAATTTCACTCCCGCAACAAGCTAAAACTTTCGTGTGCTCCATTCCACAGGCCTAGAAGTGAGTTTACTTACAGCATGAGACAGGAAAATTATCGTCATAAAATTAGTGTCCGAAAAATGTCACAGAGGCACGTTTTCTGCTGTTATTCAAATTACAGCAGGCAAATAAATGAATGAAGAAAGGATATGGTTAAAAATTAAAATTTTTAGCAATTACTTTTAAAGTCTTGTACTTTTTAGTTGATAATGTGACCGAGTAGTGTCGCTTTCTTATATTCAAAAACCAATACCCTGGCGTCCATCATGGGCATGTAGCATGATGTAAGGCCAGCAGTAATCAAATACGTGGGTCACGACATCAGAAATTTCATTGCTATTTTTCGCTACTAAAAAAATTTTACAGCACTTTCACTTCTCATTTCACTTATATTCGCTTGACGAAGTCACCCATTCTTGATGTTACAACTTACCCAAATTCCCGCCGATTTCAAAGAAATTATCCGTCAGGTCCAGGATGAAGAGATCACGTGCGTCCACGGCTTGCCGAACAACATCGAGGAGGACCCCTTCTGGTACACTCCCTTCCTTGCTTATAGCTCCATGACAACCATTGGACAATTCCTTCTCTCCTTCCGTACAAGCTGACGAAACTCCAGCGGACATCATGTGTCTATGTAGTTGTCCTTGTTTTCAAACCACTCCGCTGAAACACAATTTATAATGAGTGTGAGAACAAATGGTCGTGCAGACCTAACAGAACGTAACCGAATACCCGAGGGCGCTTGTCTTAATTGCTTGACCTCCTCTACAGGCCACGACCTGCAGACATAGTTCAAAGTCCTCATCGAAGTCGTTGGCTCCATTCAGTTACTGTCTGTTAGCGCCGTGCATTAAAATTTTATACGACAGATTGATATGTTAATTATTACTCATGGTGACAGGAAAGATTACGGGTCGACAGAAAATTATAAGTAACACACACCTGTCTACCATGTGTTTGGCTGGGGTATTCAACTAGCAACCATGAACTCGTGATTTTAAACAAGCATCGTGCTCAGTCTTGTTACCAGAAGCACGTTTATAAAATATATGCCTACACATGTCACCCAGCCATATTTTAGACACTAAGCGTGCGTCCATGATGGCAGAACGAACGCCGATTCACCTGCAATGCCTGAGCGATCTTCATGGACTCCGGTACACCTGGCGATCTGTGAATCAAAATCCCGCGAACTACTCGACAAACAGAATTCGACATAGCCTGCCAAAGTCTTCAAAAGTTTCGAAAATGATGAAGTGGACGCTTAACAAACAATGTGTTTGATTTTGAGTATTTGAAATAATGTACTTTGTATTGTATAAGTATGATGTCACCTTTCTATTTCGAACTTTACCCATGCATTCTTGAATAGGGGTCGAAGACGAATGTGGCTTACCTTTAGTCTATCTGCACGAAAAGGAGACACTTCGATTGAGGAGAACAGTACTAAACACTACCCTCCTTGTCTTTGTTCTTACGCCTTCATGGTGTTTTCAGTGCCAAGTGATTATGTTGCGCTGCAACTTGAGCATTCTCTGATGGGTCGTAACTTCACAGTGAAGTACCATTAATCATTAAGGAGTGACACGCAGCCTTAATAAAAACAAAGACGAACTTTGTGAGCTCTTCAGTATTGTGAACAGCGACTGTTCACGGTGCTGTTAAATTGATGCCCTTCACAACAAACAGTAGATTCTCTAACAGGTACTGACGGTTAATGTTTATGTATGTTTTGCCATCATTGTGAAAATACTGCGCATAGCTACCTATTCATTTATATCACAAAGACCACAAATCTCGCCACTGTATGTGATGACCCCGATCAATCTGTCCTTGAACTATTTTAAGTTTGGCTTCAAGGGAAAAAAATACTTATACTCACCTTTTTTATTCACCTGTTATTACAGACAAGTATAAGGCGAAGCAGTTTTAAAGGCGATTAAATTGTGTCTTATGCTTGTGACAACTCGTTTCGCGCGACTAGAAAGGTCTTTCGTCAGACAGTTGCAGATGAATTAAAGGGGACTTGCACCAATTTACAGAACGTTCAGTTCACTCTGTTATCCGAAACCCGTATAATGAAGTACGCTGTATGATGGATGTACTCCACTCGGTATAAGACTGGATGTCCCGACTGTCCCGAGGCAGTGTGAACTATGGTTTCGAAACGCATGGAATTCTTGACAACCAAGCTGATGCTGAACGGTAGACAGAATACTTGCTGTCTTGCGCAGAATTGACACACACGGACGTGTGGATTGCCCTTATCAGCCTTATATCATTTAATGAACTGTCTGTCCCGTGGGAATTTCGACGAGGCATAAATTTGACTGTGCGCGAGTCATTCATACCTGTCTAAGACTTAAATATCTCCTTTGAATAATCTTTTGTCGTTTTTGACAGCTCTGATTTTAGTAAGCGACAGAGCTTTAGCTGTAAGGGTAAACCAGGCTTGCCGGGCAGCCTTCATTATTTTCTTGTCTGAATTAGATTTTACACAAATAGCTGTGAGGAATACTACAGGGGCGGTCAACAAAGCTTTGATTTTCAATAGGAAGTGTTCGCAACGTTGGAACTGGCTACGTTGAAAACGCCGAGCGAACGGGTAGGAGAAGTATACATTTGTTTTCAGGGATTTTCCGATTGGAAGGGCAATTGACAGGGAAAAAGCAGTGGAGAATTTTCCTTATGGATTGAGGGGGTGGGGAGCACTGATGGGCGGCAGCCCGAGGAAGAAAATTTTCGAATCATTGAGAACAGCTTTCACTTTCTCATTCAGTTTTTGATTCGTTCGTGTGCATATTACGTGCAAAAGCAATTCTAGTGACTAAACCTGGAAATCGACTGGTTGGCTGACACCGAATAACAACCAGTACTTTAGTGAATACGACTCGAGCACACACACTCGGTACCACTGGCGACAATACTTCCGAAAACGCCATATTTTTGACACATGGCAGACTGCCATTATCGTAATACAGTTATTTTAAGTACGTAGGGAAGTTGGCGTCAACAGGTTGCCAAGTACTTGACGGTATCACGACAGACTGACAACAAACGGACTTGTCTATGTTTGTATAATAGACCACCTTGTTTGTGTACTTTTGAGCAGGACTTGATTCTTTGAGCAGTGTCGAGCCAAGGAATGTCGGAATTCTTATGGTAATACGCAACTGAAAAATGGCATTTTGACACTTCGGTTCATACTTTTAACAGGGTTATTCTCCCTTGTAATCAATGATAAAATATCAAGGGTCAAGGGGTCATCATGCAGTACAAAGAGGGTCACCATCTTCATCAGGGGTCATCAAGCGAATATTTTAATAGCATTACCTTAAATAACATCTGTTCGGCATTCAAAATGGCCGATATTCTCTGTGTTGATTCTACTTGGAGAATACAATGTCCAATTTTCAGGAAAGAGCAAAAATACCGTAAACGTCTATTGTCCTTAGCGATGGGTACATTTGCCATTCAGTGTTATCGTCCAGCCTTAGCTCATCTTTCAATAGCGGTGACAAACGTGATCTTTTTTCGAAGAGGAGAGGCGTAAGCCCACCAACCTATATCTCCAGAAATTAAAACAGAGAAGTGTGAACTCTTGGGATAAACAGCAGCGACAAGACACGAATATAATAAATTGAGATTCCGCAAATCTGTCCCAGGGATGCATCGTGTTATATACTCGTACTTTACAAAGCGATAACTTGCTTTGCATGTATGCTCATTGCAATTTCCTGCAATTGTTCTCTGTCACAGAAGCATACAGACATGCGCAGTGTTTCCAAGCTCGGTTCGATCGCGCTGGAAGTTGAACAGTATACACGAATGTTCGCAACCCGTACTATACTTTGAGTCTTTGTTGATCTAGATAGAGTTTATAAATGAAACGAATGCAAACAATATGTGAATAACCGAATATTTTGAACTCTCTATGGTAAGCATGATTTCATGTCAAGCTAACTTGATATACTTTTCACTCATGAGAACTTAAAACGTTCGTTGATACGAATCCTACTGTTTCCCTCCCATAATCAATCAAGGATAAAAATATAATCGGGTGCCAAACAATTTTTTTTTGAAAAGAAGCAAGTGATATCAAATTTATATAATGGTAGGCCTATCTGAAATTCAAAATTGCCGCCATTTCCTCTAGTTTCATTCGATAGGAAAAGATACATGTTCGATTTCAATAGAACCATTTCAAAATAGTCTGCATTTTGAGTTTATATTTGTCATTCCAGATATCTGTTCCTGAGAACGCGCCTCGGGGCATGCAGATTTTCGAACCCTCAAAATTTTGCTATACTTTTTTTTGGTCGACCCCTTGCGGATCCTCATTTTGAAGTACATGCGTAGGAACTAAGGTTTCCATGACAATCGAGAATTTTGTTTTTCCTCATAGTTTAACGCTGGAATGGCTGCCATTTTGAATTTCAAGTGTCAGAAAATACTGCATGGGTATTCTGTCTCTCCAGTACCAAATTTTGCAGTGAACACGATTGGAACTAAGTTGGGATAACTGGATGGTGAAGCAATGTCGGTTTCATCCGCAAATGTAAGCTCATGCTTTTCCTTTTAAATTATACACATGTTTTTATGAGTAAATTGTAATATTGCAATATTCAACTTTAGGGTATCTAATACTTTTGAGAAATTTGAAAAATATGAAGACTCAAATTATCCCAAATTAGTTCCAATCGTGTTACTGTGACCCCTGATTTGTTTTTTTTATTTCTTAAGGGGATGGTTTTACGTTTTCCCGAGGAAAGTGAAATAATTACTAACCTTCCTACAGGACGAACTCGAGCATAACTATCTGGTAAGTTGCACTGAAATCAAAACATTGCTTGCTATTCTGTTGATTTTAAAAATGCAGTTAAAACCGTCTTTACAATCGACGAGGCATAGTGACTTTTGTTCTTGGATAGCCCTTTGCAATATCTTCATCGTTATTTATTCCTTAATTTTTAAAAATTGAAAATAACAATTTAGCTATTGCTCGTCTTGACCTGGCAGGACATCGGTACATATCCTTGCTGGTGGCATCCTTTATGCATCCTCGCTGGATCATCGTATCAAACTAGTTTAATCAGTTTCCTCAAAGGATTATGCAATAAATGAAGTGCAACGTTAAACCTAAAGTAATAAAGAATAGTGATACACTGTAAAGTAATCTCCTTTTTATTTGTGTCTTTCTTGTTCGAATTCTTGAATCAGCGATTTCTGTTGACCAAAGGATCGAATTGGCCATCATATGAAATTATTTAAAATCCATTCTCCTTGCGTAACAAAACCACCGTGACCAGCTTTAAAGGAACTGTAGTTGTAATTTTTGTTCATATTTTCATAATATTTATTCTCTGAAACACATGTTTTGTAAATATATTTCATTCTTTTTACCAGGGTGCACTGCCATACAAGAATTATCCTCGCAAACAGAACACGTTTGATAAAATGAGCAATGTTGTCGTTTACATATGAATTCTTGTCCGAATCAAAATTTAATTATCAACAATAACATTGGAAAGTGCACATGCACATACAGGCAGTATTGAAAAGTTGAATGGTGGGTATTTCAACATGGTTTTTGGAGTAGAATTACTGCAGTTTTTAGAACAGATTCATGACAAAAATGCTGCATAGTACCTGAAAAGGTAAGTCTATTGGAGCTTTAATTCGTTCTGATGATGAGTCCTGACAGGCTCTATGAACGATCTTCAAGCCCCCCCCCCATGATGTCAGTTTTGAAGGCGAACAGCAATTACGTCACTTAGTTCATGTTAGTAAAGCAAGCATAGTTTGATTACTCAGTCTGGAGAATGATGTAATATGTTTACTGACCTTTGACATGAACCAGAATAAGAAAAAAACGCAAAAACCTATAAAAAATACTATTCTGTCCCAAAGTTGAAATCACTTATTACTGTGTTCGATATTCGTAGATCATAATCAATGTTTAGCTCTTGGATATGTATCTAGTTCTTAGTCAATATTTTACGTGACTCAAAACTCGCTATGTACTTGCTGTGTATTGTAGCGACTGTAATTCTAATAACCCTATACATCAGACGTAATCGGTTGTTCAATCTCCGGGAACATGGTAACGTCCCCATTTTCTACTGTAAGGGCGGCTCAGAAGCAAACAAATGACCACAACTCAATGATTTTTACTCTAAATGTGTGCACATTCTCCGCCAGTAGAAACGTACGACAGTCTGTGGTTTCTTGATGTGAATGGAACCCATTACCCACAATGTAACACGCTTCCCGAATGCCTTTATTGCTCACAAACATGTTTAACCCTTCGGAACCGTGCTTCGAATACTTTTTGGGCAGCCTCAAGAC
>LD346949.1:198903-219724 GCA_001465055.1 Ptychodera flava | reverse complement strand
CTTTTTGTCAATCCTAAAGAACGATGCACATCTTGGAAGAGCACTTGGATCTGTCATTGTCGTTGTCAAACTGGTAGCTGTAAACCTGTTGCGAAAAAGTAGAACAGAGTACATGTCACATATCTAGAAATGTTGACCCTTTGAGTGCAGTAATTTTTTCCACCAAAATTTTAGCGCAACATTTTATGATTTTTTTCTGTAATTAATTTAACAATTTTGGACTAGATAGACATCATTTTTGATTGGCTACAGTTTTTGATCAAAAGTTTGGGAAAATCAAAAAAGAAAATTGACTGGATTATATTTTATAAAGGTGACAAAAATTGAATTTGGCACTGAGAGGGTAAATTATGAAATTGCTATGAGATTCACTACCACGGAGAGTAAGCACGGGATGGGGATGGGGAAAAGTTGTTCGTTTAAAACGTGTTGGCAAGGCAACACATCTCCAGGCTGAGAGGTTATTCTTATTCCCAAAGTAGAATATGAATTATTAGGATGTTGGGCTGGGAAGTATGATTTGGTTGCCTCCGAAGGTTTACCGATGAGTAGGTTAAAAGCGTGTGGCAAAGAGATGACAGTGATGGGTTCTGTGATGCGGAGAGGGCAGGGCAAGCTTTATGGGAAGACTAGTGAGCGGGAAAATTTTTTTTGAAATGCTCTGGGGGGAGGGTGGGAGTGAACATGTTTCATTGTTCCCTCAACATTTTGCATTCAACGACATCAGAATAATATTATGTTGAAACACCTACAGTCACGATTTACCAAAATCGGCTGGTTGGCTGCCACTAACTACAAGTTCTCGGATAGAATCGCCCGTATCAGTAGGTTTGAATGTACTCATGATATTTGGAGTAGCTATAATGGGACACTGGATATATACCCTTCCATATTAAAAGGGCCCGAATACAAATCTAGTTGGTATGCACTTCAACAGGTAGACTCCGGTGCTGTTATTCTGTGCACACTGCATCAGCTGGACTTAAGGTTTCATTTGTGTGTTTGTTCTGTTCTGCCAAGGTTTTTCTTCCTACGCTTTCTTGAACTTACCTCACTGGACCTTTGCGTCCTGTGGCCAGATGGACCAGGTTCACCATCTATCGAAACATGCTTTATATCAGGACCATTATGCTTTTGTTGTTTCGCTGAAACAGTCTGTTCAACGTCGTCAACACTTTTCGGACTCGATGCCACCTTTGCATCGGGACTTTTAAGCAGTAGTTTTCTTTCAGTGTCCATGCTTCCCTCTGGAGAAAGTCGTCTTCGTCCACCTTTCATGGACATCAAATGGGACGAGGTGTTCGGTGGCTTCTTCTTAATACTCGGGATGTTCATGTCATTCCCAGGATTTTCTTGTCTGAAGTCTCTCTGCAGGGTGTATTTCTTCAAATCAGACTGCAGTTCAGACATTGACAAGGAAGTGTCGAGTTCCCGGCTGCTGTCTGACGAGATTCTCCCTGACGGCAAGCTGCCTTGTCTCTTTTCCGACCTTGCCTTCTGTTGGCTTTCAACGCAATCCAACGAAGTAAGTCGGGCTTTGTTTTGCTTGCTCTTCCTCTGATGATTCGCGGGAGATTTAACGAACCGTCTCTGGTGGTGGGATTTTGACTTCTTATGCGACGGTGGGGTGGGGCGTACTCCTGTTTTGGTGCCTCTCGGATGATCTATAGCTATGTCCGTTTCTTCATCCCTAGTCACGTGTCCATTATTTTTATAGGGGGATTGCTTAATTATACCAGAGTAATAAGCCTCTCCTGCCATATGCATCTCTTCTGTGACACTACTATGCTGTATAGCCTGAACAATTATATCACTTTGGACTCCTTCTGTTGTATTCTCCTGCAAGTCCCTCCCCTTTCTTAAATCTTCATCGTCACCATGGTCTCCATTTTGTGTTAATTTGAGTCCTCCGCATGTTGACTTTTCGAAACTTAGACTATCTTTCCTCCTGCGGAATGTTTCACTAGAACTGTCCAAGTCTCCGTTTTCCTCTTTATGTTGTCCTGTAGAACATTTCCGAACTGCAGCACCGGAGTCTGAATGGCAACTTCTACGGTCTTCCCGTGAGGATTTCTGAGATATTTGGCAGCTTCTAGAATCACCTATCCCTCCAGTCTTACCAGGGTTTTGCCTTTTGCTATCATGTCCATTTGGCTCAGTGAAACTGCTTTCGACGTCAGTGAAGTTGAAGTTTTGTTCGATTTCCAGCAACATATCTTCAATTGAGTCTTCGGGAAGTGTATCCCTAGGATCAGTGCTTGTATCTTCTATATAATCGACAATGTCTGAAGCAGCTTTCTGACCATTATCACCTACTTTCCTGTCAGTGTTTTCATTCTCTGTGTCCCCTGTTCGATATAATCCTATCCTGCCCCTTGCTGACTTAGGTCGCTCTGGTAGTGCATCCCTACACGTCAGCCAGTTTGGCTCACCCACCGAAGGGAAGTGGCTGACAACTTCTGATGCTTGTGCTGTGCTTTGATCCGGGACACAGCTGGCTGACATATCCATGCCATCAACCAGGCTTGGGAACTCCTTTGAAAACAGACTTATATTTTTTATTGTCTGTTCATTCTTCTTTACCGTGGGGTATCCTTTTCTCAGATCAATACTTTCTTCAACCAGTTTACTTTCAGTTCTCTCGCTTTGATGTCCTCTATGATCTGTATCGGATTTATCATCAGACGTAGTCGACCTCCTCACATCATGATCTGGGTGATGCTTGTTCCAATTTTTTATTTTGTTCGCCGATTGGAAATTTCTGTTTTTGATCACTATTTTGTCGTGTTCAAGCTTATCCCGAGCATTGACTATGATGTCCATGGTATTGGCAGACAGTCTACCGGGTTTTACATATTCGTTACTGTACTGAGCAGAAGGTAAATAGTTTCCTTCGCTTTGATTTGTACAAGCGCTGGAGGAACAATTGCTAGTAATAGTTGAACGTTCTCTTTCGCTGATATGTATTTCATTAGCTTTGCTACAGTTCCGCTCATCATCAGTATCTAAATCAACCAGATCAGAGCAAGGAGGAAAGGCTGAAGCCTTCTCATGTTTCTCAGCGTTTTTGCAGTCCCCCGGGCTGTCTGTTAATGCGAGATTATCTTCTTTACCACCGTTGTCTTTGGGTAAACCTTCAACGAGTTCCTTAGTTGGAATACTCGTTTCCGCATTCGAAGACTCCTTATTGCCCTCTCCAATATCAAGGTTTGGTTCACATTTATCGATGTTGGATTTCTCGCCAGAATCTTGCTCATCTTGTAGATTTCTTTCCTCCGCACTTCCGACGATTTGCAAATCTGGTGCATCTTTCAACATTTTCTCATTTGTTGTAGTGTTGGGCTCATTTACTACTTCCTTGATTCCATTAAAAGCATCATTTTTTAAGCAAGCTTCCCCTTGGGTGTTTTCTTTGTCTTTTAATTGGATCTCCAGGGATAACATCTTCCTTTGTTCCGTTTTCTGCTCAATTAAATCTGATGCTTGTCTAGATTCAGCTTCGTGATCATAGACCGATGAACTTCTTTCATTTTCGTCATCAGTGCTCGACTTTTTGTTCCCAGCTGATGCTATGTCATCGTTGATTGTGTTGTTTTCGACGCTGAGCTCATCACTTAAGTCCTTGACGGCGTTTTCAGTCGGTGTACAAGCCTTGTTTTCTTCTTGATCTGGGTTGCTCGCTCCGGTGTCGTTATTCATTGATCCTACTGATACACCTATTTTAATAAACAGTGTACTGCAGTGCCTAACCGAGTCTTTTTCAGCAATCGCATCATCGTCTCCGTCATTCCCGTCGCCATCTTCCTCTGATAAATCATCACTTTGTGAACTTTCAGCGTATTTTTTGTGTACTTCACTATGGTCAGGTGTTTTACCTCTCTCCGATGATCTGTTAAAACCGTTGTCCACTGTCGACACGTCCGGCTTGTCCTCACGAGCTGCTGTTCTGGTCGCATTCATCGTAGGGTGATCTTTATTTTCGTGATTAAGAGGTTGTGAAACCCTCTCATCCGATTCTTCTTCAGACTGGTTGTCTGCGTCACTGCTGTCAAGAATTTCCTGTTTGTTTCCTTGGATATCGATTGAAAGGAGAACGCTTTTGTCGTGAGGCGCTTCTGTCGTAATTTTAGATCGCTCCTGCTTTTGAATTTCACTTTTCAAGACATAGATACTCATATCGCTATCCTTAGACTCAGTACGAGATTCATCGTTTTCATAGTCGTCACGCGCTGATTGGTCTTCACCCTTTGTCAGATTTTCATTTTCCTGTACGGTACAAGCAGACTGCTCGTCGGGCGTTACGCTAGCTGTTTGTCTACTCATACTAGAAGATGACCTTCTTTGCCGTGAATCTGTTGCCACAACACTCCCAATGATATTCTCAACTATACTACCATCATGAGCGCTATTTACATCAATTCCAACATCTGTCATTGTCGGGAAAGACATGTTCTTCGCCTTGTTTTCTTTGGAATAATTCATATTCTTCATTAAGTGATTTTATGTCATTGGCTGCTGCAGATTAGATCTTCAAATATCTAAGCTTCGTCCAGCTATTAGAAAAAAATATAAATTCACATTCAGAATAATGTAAAAGTTGACGAAATTATTGCTTTGTTTTCCGATTCAAACTCGTCTGTACATGTATTTAATATTTACATAACTGTTTATTTTTAACACAATGGAACTCCGGAATTGACTTCAATGTTATTTAATTAATATGCAAAGAAACCAAAGATACATATATTTCCGCACTTTTTGATTAAAATTTTTGAAATAATGTATGCTAGTATAACGAAAACACCACCGAGTAAGCGACTTCCATTCTTACAATACACGCTAAAATATATGTTTACAGCTCAGAATACAAGCAGTAACAACAGATGCGCATGACAAAACTAGTATTTCAAGCAGCAGTGTCCGATGTCGCTCGCGTGTTGCTATATTGAGTAACAGACCTGTGAACGCGAACAGCCCTTTTCAATTTTTAGACGTCGAATACTGAAAAAATCTCTACGTGTCACTTTTCTCAATTATGGTGGTATTTTATTTTGTTAAGTGCAAAGCCATCAAAATTCAAGCACGGAGTATTAAATACATGTTATGTTAATTATTCTGTTCACCCCGATTTCCTGTAAATAGCTTCACTCTCACCATTTGATAACAACAGGTGTGGGCAAAATGTTGGTAGAAAGGTTAAACTTTTGAAGCTTCCGACTTAAGTTTGTATGATGTTGTTTTTGTAGCTGTGATTATTGGATTATATGTTGGAGCATATCGCTGACGTCACAATACGGCCATGGCTGCAATTTTTGAATTATTTTGTCACTATTTTAATTCTACCAATTGCAAGTTGTTGTTCTTCTCCCAAAAGCACGTTGAAACATCCACTATTTAGCTCGTCAGCGTCTACACTTGTAAAATGCTCTGTTATTGTTTACATTTCAATTCAATTCACATGTCAACAATAGCAAATGCATTCTACACATGTACAGGCTGAGATGATGAGCTTAATACTGTGTATCTCAACATGCTTTGTGGAGTAGAACAAGAAATTGCAATCGACATTAAAAGCAAAAATAGTGAAAAAACTCATTGAAATTTACAGCTATTGACCATTTAACCTTTGATTTGTTAAAGTTTTCATGATAATATCGCTAGCCCTTAACTTCTGATGGATACTCACTTTTGCATATTTTTTGTAGTATCAGTATTGCTGCGCCAATCGGAAAGGTTTTTGGTCGATCAGGCCAAAACACTTCTGCGTTTCCGATAACATACGCCGAAAATTGGTGTGGGTAGTTCAGAGGATTTTTTAAGTTTTCATTTTTCGGCCGAGACTTATGAAATGCGGAAAATTTAGAGAATTTACTCGAAATTTTGCTGAAAATGCGAAAAAAATGTCAAGGGTCGACTGGTTTTTCTGCGTACAAGGTTGGTTCTGGAAACACATTATTTATCCGGCCTAAGTGTATATTCGAGAATGTCATTACAAACTGAGGAAAGCAATTAATAATGCCCTTCGTTTCGCCCATTTTCTAAACCATCGCTGCACCGGAATTGGGATAATTACAAATAACGTCATGTTGTTTACTGAATTACAAGAGAGATATTTTTCTGAATATTATTGTTAGTTTATTTTTAATCATAGAAGTCATACAGACTCTACAACGATAGACAGAGGCGTATAAAACATACTATCTTTGCCAGGAATTCTATCCATAGAAGCCAATTTACGCCAAAAAGTTTGCTATATTTAGTATTAATGAGCTACAACCATGGTGGAAGACTATACGCCCATAAGGTATTTGACTCGTAAGTTTTCAATTACTACAATAGTCACTTCAAACCATACAATTCTAGGACGGCTAAAAGGGGCACATCCACCATTCGACCTCCCCAGGCCCTATAGACTTTGTACAAGTCGGTGATTTAAAAAATATAAACATTTACACCATTTTCTCCTGCGTCTCTTCTATTTCATACAAACCTATTTGAGATTTTGCGGCCCAAGTCAGGCTCCCCTGGCGATCGACCACGTTACCTTTGAGTCTGCGCAGTAGTGAGTTAGTTTCTGAATGATTGACCGGGTGAATCTCCCGTCTATAGCGTTCACCCCACTCACATGTTTTAAATCGCATTCACCCCACTCACACGTTCACAAATCACAGACTTGAACCAAGTCTAGACCTCCCCTGCAAAAGACCAAAGATTATCGACTACAGTGACTAAAGGTCACTGCAAATCCGATCACCCTGATGAGAATTCTTTTTAATAGCCTGTTAAGAAAAAAAATGAAACCCCTGGTAATGGATGATTTCGACACCCAACCCACTAAATATCCCTTCTTTCCGTTATATAATAATTCGTTTTAAAACATCTCTCCTATCGATTCTCATCTATTCCTAAATTACTAGATGGACGAATACATACTCTTGAAAACAAGTAAACCAAATAATGCAATAGATTAACAGGTGCCGCTAACTGGTAAATTTCATCATATTTCTCAAAATCATCACATACTTTTTTGAAGGCTGATGTACTGCTTTTACTTATTTTTGACCAAGACCTAAAAATTGGAGGGAAGTAGAGCTGTTCGTAACTACCATTCCACTGGTATTCACGGAAAATGTGCCCTCCCACTGAATTTTAATGTCCACTGCCCTCCAGTATCTATGCTCTGTCCCTTCCTCACTCCCCACAACAATACAACCTCCCCACTGCCCTATCCCCATGCACTACTGAAATTCCCCATTGCCAACTAGATGCTCTCTAGGCAACCCAGATCAACGCAAAACCTTGCGAGCATTATGCAGTATACCTTGGAACATTGCTCCCCTCTAAGTTAGGCTCTTTCAAGTTTTATCAACCACGGCTTCCACTCCCTCTACGTATTTTCCGGTACCCAATGTCAAAAATTTTCTCCCCGCCAACAGAAGAAAAATGAAACTTCTTTCCCGTCCACGGCAAATATCGGGGTTTGTTTCTCCCCGCCAGCTGATTAGTTTTGAAATTTGCCCGTTCGCTGAAAAAACTGCGTACGAACACCTTTTTGCACGAACAGCTTAGTTGGCGGCACCTGAATTAATTGCTACGTTTCTTCCTCTCGTTCAAAGAGATATTCCGACAACAATTCGATTCTCTCTGTTTTCTGTATTTGAAGTTTTTAGTTCGGCGTAAAGGGCAATTTCTAAATACCTTGTGGTGTGAACAATTCACGTCACTTTTCGTTGACGCTTCATTATTGTTCAGACATTTTACACAGCCAATTTGAAATTACTAATCAGTGCTTCAATTTCGATGTTACAACATCGATTAAAATAGAATGCCCCTCGAGAACACATAATCGCTCCTTAAGGTAGTATGCATCTCGAAAGTGAAAGACTTAAACTTTTGCTCTAACTTTCCTCGAGGAATCTTTCAATCATTCTCTTTCAAAATCAAGAATAAAAATAGGCGGTCACCGTGCAAATGTTGGTACTAGAGAAACAAATTACCCAAGATTTACCGATATTAGAAATTCAAAATGGCCGCCATCCCTGTGTTAACTCTATGGAGAAAAATTAAAATTTTCGAATTTTGAAAAACTAAGCAGATGGAAAGTTTTCTTACACCAAGAGCTTTAAAATGAACCCCAAAATGTGGTATATCAGAAGAGAATTGTAAAAGTTTGAGAGTCCGAATGTCTGTCCCCGAATTGCGTTCTACCTTAAAAACATTTACAATACATTTTTGTGCTATCACTTGTGAGAGCTCATTTTGAAGCTCATGGTAAATAAAGTTTTCACAGGCTTTTATTTGTGAACATCGAAATTTTCCCTTCCCGCCATACAGTTAACACAGCTATGGCGGCCATTTTGAATTTCAAGTGTCGGGAAGTATTGGGTAATTTTTCTCCTCGTGCCAAATTTTGCATGGTCACCCCTGATTTTTATTCTTGATTTCGAAAGAGAATGAATTTAAAGTTTCATCGTGTGGAAGTTTTGGAAAAAGTTTAAGTATTTTAACTTCGAGGCGCGAACTACCTGGAGTGCTATTGATTGCATTTCTAGAGCAGATCTTATCTTGGCCGAAAGTCTGTGGTCGTGAAAAGGATTTCGTGTGTGGTATGTGCGTTGTAGTCAGGAAGATGGCTAGGAGGTTGTCGAAATCTGACAATTAACTCCAAGGAGTGTTGTGAGCTGATACCCCACACTAACACTTGATAACCTCGCTTCCTTGTCACCAATATAAAACAATGACATTACAGAAGGGAAGTCAAGTAATATGTTTCATGCATCATACTGGGTGTATTATTGTTTACGAATCGTGTTGATATATTAGAGAAAAATGGATAGTATTCTGAAAGTTGGCAGTAATTTCACATTCATACCAAATCTGCCTCCCCAAGGTTCTACAATTTCCTGATACTGACTTATTTGGTACATGCCTCATTTGCATCAATCTATTGAACGTTCTATCATTAAGTCAGCGACCATACGCATTACTTTGATATGTACATTAATCCAGACATCTAACCACAGTGTGTAGCTCAATAACAAGCAGTGGCTATTAAAAATGTGGGAAATTCTTTATTTACTAAATTTCAACATTTTTCTCACATGTTTGCAGTCATTCATATGCAGTTATTCACGGTCAGTATTAACGTTTACGTCACGACGGGTTATAGATTTGGTATGTGCCTGTATACAAGAATATGTCCAACCAATCAAACCGTCCGTCAGGTGCCAATACTGTATCTCGAAAGAAATTTATTTACTCTGCACAAGAAGAATGTGCGCTGACATACATATGTGCAGCGCATATTTTGTTTGACAGCAAGATCAAACACTGTCACCCATTATGTCACAATTTTTTTATGTCTGGAGCGACTAACAGGCTAGGTCATTCTATGTAACCGATTTCTTTCGAAGTTTTCAAAAAGATACATTATTATGGCATACGTAAGGATAACGATTAAAATATCCTTATTGGCTAAAGATTTGGTTACAATATTCCATTTCATTCAAACTTGGTATCCGCACATTTCTGCGATGACATACATATGTACATCAAATTGTTTGTACGAGCCAAAATCATAGTATTTTCAAATGTTAGTTGTATTTTTTCTCTTGTTAAGGCATATTTATTGAGATATTCGACAACTCGTTTCGCTCGAATCTTGCACCAATTCAGAGTACAATACGTATACAGACACAATAGATAACAGAATACATGTGTGGGCGTATTTGGAAGTCTTGCCACAGTGACAAGTATGATGTAAAAATGATATTCACTGATGATACAAACAAAATACAGTTTCAAGGTGCAAGACCGAAACCTTGATACATTCACCTGCTCATCAATGTGATTTAAGATAGTGCAATCATGTCTAATTTGCTCATCAGTGTGATTTAAGATAGTGCAATCATGCCTAATTTGATTAGTGTGATTTAAGATAGTGCAATCATGCCCAATTTGCTCATCAGTGTGATTTAAGATAGTGCAATCATGCCTAATTTGCTCATCAATGTGATTTAAGATAGTGCAATCATGCCCAATTTGCTCATCAGTGTGATTTAAGATAGTGCAATCATGCCCAATTTGCTCATCAGTGTGATTTAAGATAGTGCAATCATGCCCACTTTATCTTCAGATAGCAAGCGCCTCAGGGATGGATATTCAGGCATTCATTTTTTACAATACTCATGCTCTTTCGGTCTACCGCTTGTGGGAGGAGGGAGTTATTTCAAAGCTCGAGGAATAAGGAAAGTTTTTCACCATCTCGTTTTTCGTTTTGTTAGTGTTATTTTTTTTATAGGAGATGTATTTTTTCTCTCTATAGACTTAAGTGCGGGAAGGCGGCCATTTTTAATTTCAAATATCGGTAATTTAGGTAATTTGTTTCTCCAGAACCATATTTTGCACTGTGACCCCTAATTTTTATTCTTGATTTCTGGCGGGCACTTTATCAAGTTTCCCTGAGGTAAGATTGAGCAAAAATTTTAGTCTTTCATCTCGAGTCGCATAATAGTTTAATTTTAATGTAAGTTTCCCTGACCAACGGGAGACTGAGTAATCGCGATCGACGATGACTTATTGCACAAATGCATGTGATATGCGTGTCGCTTGGCAGCGACATGTGAACGTGCACAACACAGGGTTAGCCAAGTAGGTAAAATAACCAGTATTATAAAATCCCTGTAAGTGATCCTGCAGAGCGCAGAAACCAAGGCTTTTGTGAAATGAAAAAAATGTAAAATCTACCCCCAGAAAGCTTTGCGTGGTTTATTATGTTAGATATTCACAATTCTTGAAGATTTCGTGTAAAAAACATGAGGAACTACTACTTCCAGACAAAATTGAGACAAAAATACTCAAATATATATTGCCAAACAAATGGACCCTGACCAGTTTTATGGAAAATGTGAAAACTGTATGAGTGCAGGGTTTCAAAGTCGGTCATTTTTTTCGCCGACCTCTGCAGAATTCTGCTGCGAATAAATTTATCAGCCCAGCTCGCTTGCCTAAGATACATCGCTACTCAAAATATGGCCAAGCAGTCATGGCATGGGTAGGCATGGTTTCGCCTCAACGAGATGCAAATTTAATCAACAGGTGTTTTTTGTTTACAAGTTTTTATTTGTCTTTTATACCGTGTCGGACAATAAAAACAATATCAATGACGTTTACAGCCGACCTTAAATGATTTGAATTAGTTTAATCAGAACCGATATTAACATCGTTTTCATCACCTCTACCTGCCATGAGTGAGACCGATTGCTGTATATTCAGGCATGTTAAGTTTTTGTTCAACGAAAAATACGCTTTCTATTCCTCTTCACCAGTTCGTTGTTCAAGTGTAATTTCGACTCTCCCTTGTCGCTAGCATTATTTGTATTTTCTATTAAACGATTTCAAAATAGGATCAGCAATTATGGACTGTGATATACTGTATCATGTAGGTGTTGTTATTCAGGTTGTTCAAATGACGAAAAGTTTTTTGAGTGATACCTTGCGGAGGACTTACCGAATTCAAGACGTGATAATTTCGACTCTTCTTCATCGCTGTCCACCACAAAGATTAACGGTGTCCCTTCTACATCTCAAGCTTGAAGTGAGTGAAGGTCATTATAGGCTGCACAGCGAGGTTTTCCAGCTCAACGTGTCAGAACAATACGGACACTGCCGTTACCATGCCAACAATAGAACCACGTCACGTATCTGCTCAGTGGTTGCCATGACATTTTGACATGTATTCTTGGCTTTTTTTCCTTTGCAAAGCATGACAGGCAATAGGTCGGCCAGACAAGACATACTTACGAGATTAAAAAATAGGAATTGACCGTCATTTTTCATTTGTCAAAACAGTAAACATCGGCAGCGTGACGTGTTATATGATACTTAGATACCGTCACCATGCCAAATAACATTAAGAATGACACAGCGGTTCCGCTCTTCTGGACGCTGTTGTCAAGGGAGTCATGCAACTGCGTGGTCTCTGAAAGGCGAGTAGTCTAATCCTGAATATCTTCAGCCTATTGCCACAATCCTCTTATAATCCATTAGTTAATCACGACATCGGAAATTTGGCGGCTTTACACAAGATAAATGTTCCGTTTTTGCCTCCGCCATCTTTGCGTCCTCAGCTGTTTAGGAAAACTAGGGAACTTGCTCGGATCTATTTTATTTATCGAATTTTTTATATCTAAAGTTTCACTTATATCTCCTGAAAAGATTTCATTGTCATTTCTTTAAAAAAAAATCGTTTTTATAACAGGTTTAATAGTTCTTCAAACCTTGACCTCGCAAAGAAGAATAGCAAACTTTCTCCGCTGAGATTCACACTTTGTGGACAACCTCAATTTTTGCCCATAATTGCGTTGTCACGAAGATGATTCGACGATGATGGTGATTTGCGACGATGGTAATGACGAAAATAGTGTTGTTGTTGTTGTTGTTGTTGTTGATACTATTGCTGTCGTTTCCGTTGTTGTCATATTTGTTGTAATGATATCTACTTTACAACTATTACTCGGAGTCGAGGCCTGAGCACTTCCGCTCCGGTAGCGTGTACCTTTACATCAAGAAATGACTTAATTGCACCACGAACAAAGCAGACACACCATAACAGGCGTTTGGCTTCCTTATTCCCTGCGGCAAATAATCTGGAAAATTAAGGAGACACGATTTCGCCCGGTAAAATTGAATGAGCTATCTTATGGCTTGGGGTGTGTCCCTTTGTACTTTATTACAAAGACATCTTGTGTAGGACCAAATGCTGATTTTCAAAAGTACAAGGGACAGTGATTTAGAAAACAGTTTTATTGAAAGAGTATTCCCAAAACCTCAGTTGGTGCTGAGGCTTGTTACACTATAGACCCTATGTTTAACTAGTGTCTATGGTCAAACAAACCAATTAAAAGTATCTATTAACTTTTTACAGAAAAGAGGAAGAATTAAACAAGGAAAAATACGGTTCCGTTTCCATTCCAGCTATTTAAAATTATGTCTCCGAGCGTTCGATTCGTTTAAAAAGATTACGTCATACAATTCTTACAAGCTGAGTCCACAAGTGGTGATGACCATAACGCCAAGCCATCGCGCGTTAGTGCATCAATCATCTAATTGTCTCTTACCAAAGTGCTAATTTTAGCATTGATAGTGCAACTTTCCCTGATATTTTTGTACAAGATGTGCAAGAGTTGTTCCGATTTATGAGGGATCTGGTAATGTTAATGAAATGTCCAACTGCAGACCAATTTCAATCTTACCAGCTATTTCAAAAGTTCTGAAAAATCATGTTCAATTTGATTTTCATAAGTTTTTGACTGATGGAAGTTTGTATGAGAAGCAGTCAGGTTTCAGAAAACACCACCCGTGTCAAACAACTCTACTGCGTATGCGTGACGATTTATTACGAAATATAATTATCGTGTCTCTGCAGTCCCTTTCTAAAGCGTTCGATCTTGTTGATCACGGCATTCTTCTTAAAAAATTGTCCCTATTTTGGCTGCAAGGTAAAAAATTTAAACTGCTTCAAATCTGACTTATCTGGTCGTTCACAGATTGTCTGCCACAGGGGTAAGATCTTAGAAAGCCAAAGCGTTATGGTTGTTGTGCCACTAGGCTTAATACTTGGTCCTTTGCTCCATACAATTTTCATTGTCCCTAACTTGTATATACTTACTTGGACATGTACGCCGAAGACCAGTTAAGTACCTAGGATCTTCAAAGTAATGATTACACGATACATTTCAGAATTCGTTGGTACAACATAGACTTTATTTTTCGATAGACAAGCTTGACAGGTGCCATCGCGCAAGATACGCTGCTCCCATGGTCTTAATGTCTTGGTCCCTTGTTGATCGTTCTGTCCTGTTTGTTGTATCTTCTGCACTTTGTTTGCTATCATCCTCTCTCGTATTGCCTTTCCTCTAGGCACACACAAATAGGGAGACTGTCTATCTATTTGTCTGTGCTCTAGGTCTGCTGTATTCCTCCCCCATATTTTTTTAGAATGAGATTTTAAACGTTATCTTTAAGATGTGAGTTGATCATACGATAGACACGAATGAAAGATTTAATAATACATCTAAACATAAACATTAATGAAGGTCTTGATCTAAATAAATTTACACGTCACAATTAATATTCAAACGTCACTGTGACACGGTCAAACCCATCAAGTGAAATTCTCATGTTCCTTCATTAAATGCTGACTGCTTTAATCATTCTTAGTATAATTCAAATGTATTTTATTTTCGGCTGGGCTTCATAAACATCCTTTGTCAAGCGTAATTAGTGTTATTGTGTATTTGTCGCAAATATGGTTTGTATTCATATGGACTTATAGAACTGAGATCTTGTTGTTTTAATTAATAATTTTCCTAGTGTCTATGACGGCAGTTTCATTAATATAACCTTTATTTGAGATAAGCTATCTCAGTCACATAATGCAGACTAGACTCGAATGGTGAAAAAAATTAACGTTGTTATAAATGATACAAGTATTGCTAATGTTAACTTTGAGAAGCTAGTGTAACTCTTGATAAAGGGCCGTCGATAATAAAAGCTCAAGCACGGCAGACGTAATTCTTTCGTTTAGGGGGAGGGGGGGGGGTAAAAGCTCATTTCGTTTTGTGTGCGTCAAAATCGCATAAGGATTTTCGTCTATTGTTTTTGAAGTGCGATTTTATAGAGAGAACGCAATGCTACCTTCACGTTCATCGAGAACAGAATGACTACAAAATGTGGACACAAAAAGACATCGAAAAAACATAAATGTGAAATAAAAACTTGTGTGCTTTTTCAACGTGAAACATGTACTTGAAACATTTTCCTACGTGTGATATACATTAAAATGTTCTGTGTTTTAAACAGTGAAACTCGTATAGTGGAGGTTTATTACTTAATGTGCACTTCCGGTATTTTTTCATGGGCGTGCGCATTGGAGAGGTGCGTGTGGGTTTGTCAGAAACGGCATCATAATACGAAATTGATTTCGCATAAGAACTTTCGTTTTGAGGGGGAGGGAGGCGGTTTCAAGTAAAACGAAGGAATTGCGTTTCTTGTGCGTCAGCTTTAATTATCGACGGCCCCTTTAAAAGTTGGTTTCCTTGGGTAAGCACGTTGACAACTTATGTGCAACGTCGAATCAAAGAAGGTTTACGCAGACGTCTACAAAAATTTATTCCCTCCCATCTTCAAATGATCTTGTACTATGGTTAAATCCAATCTGCAATCGACTTCTGTTGCGTTGTTTGAGGAAACGCAACCATCAAAAATATTTTATAAAATGCAGAAAAGGGCACTAAGAGTCCTTCCTAATGCCGACCTTGACATTTCGAGTAATTACATTTTTAAAACCGCCGATATTTTCACTGTAAAACAACTTGCAACGCATTTTGTTTTTTACTTATAATTTAGCCTTTGAATATTTCGAGAATTCTATTCCAACGTATATTGCTAGCATGTTTGTGAATGTCCGTACAGTGTCCTACACGTGCTTCTGTCACGAGTAAACTGAGTCTGGTCAGAGACCACGATTTTCAATTCACTGCCAGAGAATCTTCGATGTGGCCCAAGTCTTGCGAATTTTGAAACCCAACTTAAGCATATTTTAAAAACAATATTGACAAATAGCTGTTTTTTGTTATGATTTTTATTTTATTGCTGCTCATTATTTTATGACATGATTTTTTCCATACTTTGTAGTGTTTTTATTAGTTTTTCCGATTGGTACAGCTTTGTAAGAACTTTCATAGAACCTAATGGAAGGTTACGGCCAAATCGGGAAACTCACTCAATTTGTGTCAGTAAATGGGCCATCCTTTAATGTGAATAAATGAATGAATGTATGTATAAATGTATGAATGAATGAATGTATGAATGAATGAATGAATGTATGAATGAATGAATGAATGAATGAATGAATGAATGAATGAATGAATGAATAAATAAATAAATAAATAAATAAATAAATAAATAAATAAATAAATAAAGTCCATCTTCATTTTTGCTCGATTGGAACTAGTGTAACTTTTTATTAATTACCATCTTCAGCGACCAAATGAACCAGCACACGAGACAATGTGATGTGACGAGCGATCTGTAACATAACGAATGAAGCTGTTAGCAATACTCAGTGGCTTTAATCTCCAAACGGATGCAGAACGGATCTTCTGAACACCCGGATATCTATCGCAGTCATAAGAAATCATCGATTGCAAATTAAGGTAGGATATACAAGTTTAGATGGTAGACTTCTAATATTTGTTAAAGAAGACAAGCCACAAACCCATGAGACACTCTGCAACTAGTCTAGACTATTTCTATCGTCAATTTCTACGGTTTCTACAGTAGAACAAATATTGTCCGTCAACATGCCCCATCGTCGTAAACCTTAGGCGTCTTTACGGCAACAGCTTGGCGCTACTCCTAAAGAGGCCGAGGTCCGCAGAGTGAAAATCATGCTCTGGCTCGCGAGAATGGCATGCCCTAAAGAAATGGGATTAGTCGGTCAGGAGCTTTCAAACAAATCCAGCAAACTTTAGTAAAATCATGTTTAGGGTCTTCTCTGGGCTGCGCAATTGCGCAAATTGCGCATTCGAGCCATTTTCTGCCCTTTAAAAGTTACTGACAGCGCGAAAATCGCGCACAAAACACAGCAAGCAAATAGGCCCATATGATGGCAACCCAAGCGCATAGTGTAGTGACCTGTGAATTTGCTGTTGTTTCTGCCCCTAAAATGTCAATTCTGGCCCCTGATTTTGATGAATGGGGCAGAAATTGTCCCTTTTAGTGAACAAGCAGAGAAAACATAGGACTGTAAATTTTGAAAATGCGGAAAATTTTAGGTCGAAGGGATAAGTTTTAGGTTCAAAATGGGTTTACTGAAAAACATATTGGCCACAACAACATTGCTATGTTGACGCATCATCTCATGTTATTTTCTTTCCCTTGTAACTGCTTTGGTAATGGCTATAGAACAATATTTAATCTTTTCTTTCACTTACTACAAACTATTTTCTTTTTCCCTTCGGCATTTTATGGTTATGAAGGGAAGATACCTATACATTAATTGTACATTAAATCTTCTTGAACCTAATTGTTTTCTGTTTCGATCGTGTCGTTGCATTTACTTTATAAATCTATAACTCTGAATACTATAGCTATCCGTCGCTAGCGCGGTGAAAGCTATGTCTGCCGATGGCCGACTTTCCTTGGCATCGGTCCAGCGCGAGATTGGTGGAGATACCATTCGATGTATCTAAATTTCAACTTGATCGGATTTATGAATGAAAGTATACCTCTAAACATTTGCACATCTCCTGGGTGACGGGCCGCTTTACTCATTAAATGAAAGTAATCCGTGTAAATAAAACACAAATCGCGATAAAAATCATGCGATTTGTCACAATGATTTTGATCCATCCACATCAAAAGAAAGATAAAGAAGACTGTTCATGTAATAAATTTCGGCTCGAAGTTGTACGGCTCCGCGAAAAACACTCTTATACGATGACGTCAAAAAGAGAAAAATACCATATAGGACTATATATATTTATTCACGAGCTCTAAAAACCGCAATTATCACGTTTTGGATATGCTATTTTGATTACTGTTTTACAAGTAGGTTATGTGTGCTTGGTCATCCATTTCCACAACATTTATATTGGTGTATATTTGCTTATGCTAAAGTTCATCAGATATTTCTTGTGGCTTTAAATAACTACAATGTGTTTCCGTACGATGTGTTGCAGCAGCGCCCTCATTTTTCACGTCAGTGACATTCTCGGTACCACTAACAGTGTTATCACGATTTTCTTCTGTCGTTAAAGATTTCCCGTAAATCTCCGAATCTACAGTTAGTTTTTTATTTCCTTCTTCGACCTATGTGTTTACTCTTGCAATCAAGATTATTATTATTATCACACCTAAAACAAGTCCACCAAGGAGTGATCCTGTTACTATGCCAACACGACTTCTGTGCTCTCAAATTGATTTTGAGTTGAAATCGGTATTATCGAGTTGGTATCAACAGTTAAAATATTGTTTAGCTTCGATAATCTTTCATATACTCCATCTTGCAATACAACAATACAGTTATAATTGAGGCCTAAGACAAAAAGATCTAGGAAATGGAAATATATTTCAACGGCTTATTTTGTAGCCAGACGTGATTCACTGATTTGAGCAATATACGCTATATTTCTTATTTCCAATTAGCTGTCCTTGCAGTTATGATAAGAATGTGAATGAATAAATGAATGAATTATTTACTTATTTTATTATTTGTTTGTTTCTTTTGTTTTATTGTCGTAGGTTTTGACTGGCCCGATACATATATTTTTGAAGTAAAAGATTAATTAGCATGCCAGTATGCAGCCCCACTAACATATTGATTGGGTCTTTTCAGACTAGCTATCTTTTCTGTTGAGATAATCCCCACACGACAAATGCATAGTATTATGTACATATCATAGTTACATTATGTACATATCATAGTTACATTTCTTGGCAATTGCATTAAAGCGACGTGACAGGAACAAGCGAAATAATTCAAAGAGATTTCGTATATAAATTGGACAAGGTCATGGAAGAAGTGTATATTCAATTCTCATACTAACCCAATTATTTTCACAGCATATGTAACATTGCAATGAGACAATGTATTAAGAAGAGGATAAGTTTGGCAATCGTTTCATACATGGAGATTAAAACATTAACTAGCCTGTCAGTTATATAGTTGATGGACATATCAGCCCAGTCGACTTTTATGAGTACAGCAAAGGAAAGGAAAAACAATTCAGATTTTTATTGTTCCAAAAACGGGATTGGTGTCTATGTCGCTTACACTTAATCATAAGTGAACACGGTTTGCTTATAGATGTAACTCGCTGTGTGTCCGTCATTAAGCTAAGTTAGCGGCTAACAGGAGATCTCCTTGTTTAAACTATACTGGTTA
The DNA here is from genome assembly GCA_001465055.1 of Ptychodera flava. NCBI lineage: Eukaryota > Metazoa > Hemichordata > Enteropneusta > Ptychoderidae > Ptychodera > Ptychodera flava. The sequence goes on along the minus strand of LD346949.1, from coordinate 200,775 downwards.
TTTGATATCACTATTCTTTAAAAATGATAACTGTTATGTGTTCTAAAAATTAGGCTACAGGTTTACTTTCTGGGAGAAATGACCGATCGATCGGACCGATCGTCGGTGATGTAAATGGGTATATTTACAAATCGATACATGCTACAACTCCATTTTTAGCCTTAGATTTGTTCTTCGATTAGTTTCTTTTCATTATCTTTACAGCATTACTGAGTAGTCTGATTGCGTGTAATCTCATCTGCTTTTCTTTTTAAATTACACACTTGTTTTTATGAGTAATTTGTAATATCGCAACATGCAGCTATAGGGCACCTAACCCTTTTGAGAATTTTGAAAAATATAAAGATCAAATTATCCCAAATTAGTTCCAATCGTGTTCATGTTACTGACTTTCAAACAGCTTAACTCTAAAAGGGAAATAGACGTCTGAAAATTCGTCAATGATTATCGTCGGCCAAGTTGATACCCTTATGCCGGGTATACGTACAAAGTGACTGCATGAAATGGTTTCGATGCTGTCGAAAAATTATTTTAGAGTTAATATCTATAACTCTCCCACGAAACGAAACGAAACACTCCTAACCAAGTTGCTGACTAGTTCAACTTAAGCGTAATATATAAGAGCAAATGACGGCATATTGTACATATATCTCGTTAATGTTCCGAAAGCAATCTGAGGGTACAAATCAGAAATGAAACACAAAGTTTACAGTAAGTCGCATAATCGGCTCATATCGGCTTTGATATCACTATTCTTTAAAAATGCCTTTTGTCTTTTAATAAAAAAAATTGAAATTTCAACTTTATATCGAGATAGTATCTGTTTCTAGATTTACTGATCATATGCTCGTCTGTTCATTGATGTTCTGTGTACTTGTGAGCCCAGGATCCTTCTATTCGGAAATGACAACAAGAACAGGTACTCTGAATTTTGATCATTATGTGGACGAGATGAGAATATGACGTCATTCTAGGATAGGCTCTCTTCAGCCCTAAAGTACATCAACTGGTACATGCTGCTAAAAATATTCCACTATTTCTTATTGTAAAAACACTCGTTGGCGTTCGACTATGATTGCTGATGTTGTATTTTCCAAACGAATACAAGTCAACAACTAGACTTACTTCTTTCCATTTCCCTTTCTTTTCTGTAAGCTTAAGAATCTCATAATATCCGACGTTTGACCAAACTACTTCCAATGTTATTAGTGAAAACGTTTAATACCAAAGCAGCTTGACATCTTTCATGACAAACCAACCACATGAGTTAATACGTTCACTTTATGAAAGGAGTGGTTCGATGGGTTTGTGAGGTGTTTTTTCATTGACAAATCATTGTTTTCTTTAAAATAATTATACTTGCTACTTCATCAAGTCATAGCATTGTGTCTGGCTTTAGACTCACGTCTTCAACAATTGAATGATCTAGCCAGTTAAACTGTTCTACTTGATATGCTTGTTTACGATCTATGTGTTTGAAATTTGCAATATGAGTCAAAATTGTCGATTTTTTCGTAAAATACAGGAAACACAGTGGACCAAACTGAAGTACTCTTCCTATATGGATAAGCCTCTCACGACTCCTGTTACTCAAACACATTCAGTTTCTTGCATTTTGGCAGCCTAGAAAAGCTAATTTTTAAACAAGCTTTCAAATAAAAAAAAATTGGCGCTTTCTGCTTTGCATGTGACGAGCGCTACCAAGATAGATAACGTCTCCGTAGAGTGCAAGTTGTGGTGAGAGACTGGAGAGGCGATTTTAACCCATTATCATATACCTATGCCCTGTATTGTGTCTGTACTGAGTTCAGTGACATGATTTATCATGTTGATTTGCATGTCAATAAAGTGATACGCCTTGTTGATTTGCAT
>LD346949.1:176725-190547 GCA_001465055.1 Ptychodera flava | reverse complement strand
TTTTCTATGGATATATATGTGACATACATAGGTCATGCATGGTAAAGTGCTTTTGAATTTTCCGCAATTTTTTAACGTCTGTATAAGTATACAATATGTACAATACATGTACTTTGAATTGCATATTTATTCTCATATTTCAAACCAAACATTTACATGTTTGCTCATTTCTATATGTCCTTCTCACCAGTCAGATTTCACAACTTTAAAGTGAAGACGACATTTATGTACATAAACAAAACTTTACAGTGGAACTTACCTTTATGTCAGTCAATTAATTTCTAAGGACATTTGCAATCAAACTAGTGTCAGTCCCTTCAACTCATCAGCACATGTGTCGTCTGCAGCCAACTCAACAGGAGATATGCATGGGGTCGTACCGGGGGTATGCAACCCGTATGGTTCTTTGTTGTGAGTTACACTTCTCACGCTGCACGAAGCACAGCCCCGGTCGCCTCAGGCAAAAAGGCAGACTGTAAAAACACCTGTACCTTCGCTCACACACAGGAAATCGGCAGGAAGAACCGCAGGCACTCGAACCAACCCTTTCTGGTTGCAACAAATGGGTCTCTCGTAGCGATGTTTCGAGCGTCTGTGGGAAGAACAGGAGTGAGGACATCTCGTAATCCGAATCGTATGGCCAAAAACGTGCTAACAATCACACAATTCAGAAAATAAAAACAGGTTTGTAGAATAAAAAACGCTTACAGGAATTCTGTCGAGAGGTGTAATGATAGTGCAAGCCATAGTATAATCACTGGTACAGTGACCTCAACATAGTAATGGAATGACGCTAAAAAAACCCGCAGAAATCGGCGGCCGAGTTGTCCAGCTGATTGAAAACACAGCTGATGAACGCTACTTCCGGTGAGGCATGCGCAGAACGTTTTTCTCCCCTGTGACCAAGAGGTGATATCGAGGGATAACCTCATAATAACCTCTAATTATTACATGTCTCGTATATCGAACGTCGCTTTCTCCATAGGATTCCATTCTTGACCGCGGACATCCGGGAACCTGCGGGTTTTCACGTCATTTTTGCGTCACACTGCCGTGAGAACAAAATATTGAAGTGTGGATTTTTCAACCTGTACACCAGTATTCAAAGTTTCAACATTATGGCAATGATAAACACTAAGTTCTGTCCTGTGTCACATAATTTTTGCATTGTTCACTGTCCTGTATAGTCAAATCCCAATTCACCTCACTCGCGTGCGTGAGGTGAAAGTGACGTCACTCCGCGGTCAAGAATGGTAACTCGTCGATTACGTCGCGGGCCGCATAGTCATCACTGGACTGAAAGTGAACCGGAACTATTTTCAACTTGAAAACTTTTGGATGTAAAAGTCTTGAAATTTCAAGTTTTGCACAGAAAATCCGGTTTTTGGAAAATTTCGCGTTAAAATATTGATAAACCGCCTAACAGTAGTTTAAAGATATCAATGCGCCATTCGATGATGAAAATTGGTCTATTTTTAACCGTTTTTCGTCTAAAATGAAAATAAAGCATTTGACTATAATTTGCCAATAAACGTAAATATTTTTGGTGAAAACTGAGTAAGAGAGGCATGTAGTTAAAACATTATAGCCCAAACAAGGGACTATGTACCCTCGGGGCAGGAGAACATTTGCCCTCTTTACGTCGGGCAAATGGTCACCTACCCTCGGGCACATAGTCCCATGTTTGGGCTATAATATATAATATGTAACTAACATGAACTATAAATAATTCATGGTAAAGTTTGCGTTTGCCTAATTTTAGTCGCTTCACAATGTTTCGGAAATACACGTGCACGTACATCGATCTGATAAAGTACATCTCTGCAAATAATTGTGTGATTGATTTTCCTCACCGATACATCAGTACCGCACACACACACTATACTTATACGTACAAGCGTCCATACTACGTACATGGACTAGGGATTGAAGACGGCAGTACAGTACTACACCGTACTCTACCGTTTTTCATATTAAAAGGCGAGGTATCTGCATACTATATTTATATGAAAGCTTTGACCAGTGCAGTATTATCTGCCACTGCTATAGACCGGGAAATGTCTGGAACCGCGTCATAAATCGGATCACTGTTTACGGAGGTAGATGAGACCAAGTATTAAGGCCGCGTTCAAAAAAATGGGGGGGGGGGCCTGGAGGAATCACGATTGAAATCTTATTTTTTCAGATCTCCCCCTCAATACCCTCGATTATTTTCAAGTCCCCCCTCAATACCCTCAAAAATTTTCAATTCCTATCCCCAAATTACCATATAGCCGCATATTTATAGGGAATGCACGCAGAGTAAAAATAAACATGTGTAAACATGCAATGTGTCGTTCTGCATGCAGATGTTCAACACTACCTCTTATCAGCAGGTTGTAGAGCCATATACCTAGCGTCATTGGACTTTTTGGATTTCTCAGTCTAAACCGACTTGAGTTTATTCAACTCTGGCCAGGTCAATGTCACCAGCTGAAAAGCACACAACATGACAATCATGAGAGAGTATGAAAATTGTGTATCCCTGGCTACGTTTAACCAAATTGTGAAAAAATGAGCACAGTGACCTACCGAATTTTTTTAAAGCACAAGACATATACAACTTAGATGCCACTTATAAATATTTACAAAATTGACAATACTGGAAGGTTAAAATATTGAAATCAGAAATTTTAGGTGTAATAATGGCAAATTTGATAAAATATAAACGATTCCATTTAGTCACACATTTTTTTCTTTACTGTTCAAAGTTTTACTTTTGTGTTTTTGTACAATGAGATGCGAAAATTTCATTCACTGCATGAACTTGAAATGAATGGTTTTATATATTGATTTTAAGTGATTTTAGAAAACTGACTTTTCATCGTACATTTGTGTAAGATCAATTATGGTGACCCCATGTTTTTTCTCTAATATTTGATTGTTCTCATATGCCAGAATTCAAAAATCAATGGTAACTGTTAGTCCCCTAGTCTTCTATGCGTTGCTCTCTGGCTGGATCTTGTGTACAAGTAGATGTATGTTTCACTGTCAATTGAGTGTCCTATGACCGAAACTTTTCTCAAACTACATCAGAGGCAGAGCTACATGTATCACTATCACTGCCAGTATGTAGTAGCAGGGCAGTAGTTGTATTAATATTTTATTTTGACAATATTTTTGTTCAGTTTATACAATTGCGTTCTTGTTCTACTCCCTATATAGAGCATGTTGAGCTGTCCAGTATTCAGCTTGCCAACACAGCCTACGTGTACCGTGCATTTGTATCATTCAATTATCACCAATATTTAGACAAATGGGCTTTGTTGACAAACTGAATATTGTGTTTTTCTGCATGCTGTAGAGAGACACCAAGAAACTGTGTTTGATACATTGCATAGAAATATTGAAAAATTATCAACAGTTGCAGCTCCTGCCCCATTACAAGGCCAACCTGTTTTACGAAAATTTAATGGCATTCATACATTTTTAGATTATTTCAAGATTAAAGACATAAAATGCGACAAAACGGTTCTAGATTCTGTTTAATTATTACAAACATTAGAACCATTGGACGACATCAAAATGTTGGTGGTCAAAATATTTTCAGGTCCCCCTATAGGCAGAGCAAAACTTTCAAGTCCCCCCTCCACTACCCAAAAAATTTTCGAATCCCCCTGAATTCCTCCAGCCCCCCCCCCACCATTTCTTTTGAACGCGGCCTAAATTTTCACATGCAGTTTTTTATTTGTTTCCGAAAAAATGCCCATTTCATGATTTCACTATATCAAAGAATTAATAACAGATTCCAGTGATTTATTAGCTCTATTGAATAATCAATTACGTCCTTGCGGAAGTACAATGGCCCGGTTGACATCACACATCGTCCGATCCGCACGGCTTTGGTAACTTGGCATTACATATCATACATGTACATGTACTTGTTCCGAAGAAGTGTGCTTGCCCCGAGGAAACACCCTATCGACCAGCGAAGTTGATCATCACACAGAACCATCGCTATTGTACAAGTCGCCTTGAATTACGTCTGAACTTGCCACAGATCAAGTTTGATTTTCTTCTCCTAACTCCGATCACAGATGGACATAAATAAAACTTTTGATTAAATAGTCATCGAAGTCGCAATTCGCGCCCGAAATACTTGCTAAGCATACTGACGAGACTATACACTGAGACAAAATGTACAAACGGTACCCTATCACAATGTTAAAGGGACAAAGTCGGCCATTTTCCATGAATTTTGTTTGATACAAGATACTACTTATATTGTTTGACATGTTGAAAGATACTGAATGAATGGGTGACCATGCATATATTCGACACCGATTTTAGACACGATACAGGAAACCATTGTCAAAATGAAATAATGGTCATTATCATTAATTCATTTTTGCGATGGTTTATTAATTTGTGTAAAACCTGGGTCGAATATATGTATGGTCACCCATTCATTCAGTATCTTTCAACATGTCAAACAATATAAGTGGTATCTTGTATCAAACAAAATTCATGAAAAATGGCCGACTTTGTCCCTCGAAGGTGGTACGTGCTTCGAAGTTGTCAGACTTAAACTTTTGCCGACTTTGTCCCTTTAACTGTTGTTTTCATACTTACCTTGGTTGAAAATACTGATTAGTCAAATCACTGACAAGGAGAATCCATCTGTGGTCAAATAGACAACTTCAATAATTCATTTTCGTCGTATGGTATCACAAATAACTTGCTGGTATATCCCAACTTTTCCAGAGAGTGCTACCGAAACAATCCACTCATGTTTGTGTCCTCTCAGTCATTAATTTCAAAAGAGAAATGGACATCAGAGAAGGTAGTAAATTTTAAGCGAAATCTATCTCCGCATAAATCAAACTATCACGTATAAAATGATTTGAAATTGTTTAAATGCTAGGCCTTGACATCAGTTTACTTTGGACCGATTACTTTGACGATATCTGACTCTATGTCATTAAATGAACCATTTCTGGCCAAGCAACAGAATAGCTCAATAAAAAAGTTGCAAATCTTGACATAAAATCTTCCAATTTATGTTTATATTTCCTAAAAACAGCTAGAAACAGGAAGGAAATGAAAGCTATACCTCACTTCGTATACTTTGCCCACTCGATATCTGTGACGTCATAATGCCCATGAAGAAGTTTTTGACATATCAATTTCACATAATGGGAATAATCTGTTTCTAGGTTTCCCGGTCATAAGCCAATCTATTCTTTGATATTTTGATACTCAATCTATTCTTCAACTATATCAACAACGGTTCACAATGTTGACCAGCATATTGAAGAAACGTAATTGTTACGTCATAACTTAAAAACTATGGACTGTCTTTTTCCGAGTGTACGTACCTACTGAAACGCATCGCCGAATACGACACACTGTGTCTTTTCTGTACAAACAATTACTGACCTGTGGTGTGTCAATTGATCGAATTTGAATGAACGGAGGTCAATAAAAAGAGATACATCTTCTCATTTCCACTTTTGTCTCTTTATTAATGATTATTAGCTTACATTTACAGATTCTGAAGATTTTGACAATTGACTGAATCGAATCTTACTGTTTTCTTTTAAAATGAAACAAAGTTTGAAAGAGAACGAAGCTCGCACCTTTCTGTTTATCCAATTTGTTATTCAAGTTTTTAAGTTAAAAAAATGGAAAGTTTAAATCTATGTATACTTTGGTGTACGGCTGGATGGATGGATGGATGGATGTGTGAGTGTGTGTGTGTATGTATGTATGTTTAGGTTATGAGAGAAGGGAGAACAAGTCACACGGAATCAAAGTCCTCTCACAAGTACGGTCATTTAACCCGTATGTTGCTGCACACTATTGAAAATTAACTTTATGTCATTACTGTATAAAAGATAAAAAACGACATTAAATGAGTTGTAAGACCAATGGAATCTCTCGGTACGTGTCATGTATTAATATCAATACTAAAATATGGCAACTGCTTACAACAAGGGAAAAGCTAAATAGTAATAATATTCTTCAATTCAAATTTTTGTATAACAATTAGTAAAGAGGTAATATGCTACAAACTGAACGGTATCGTAAAACTATTACAATAAAACCAGTTAAATCCATAGTGTTCATATCATAGATGAATGGTGATAACAATTACAAATTCAAAAAGCAAACCATAATGTATTAAAGTAACAACCTAATTCTATCCTTCAGCTTTACTACATCTTGCTAAACTCTGTACGGATCTGTATTTGTATTGACAAACACGATAGGAACTATTTTGAGATAATTGGATGGTGAAGCAATGTTGATTTAATCTACAAATGTGATCTCGTCTGCTTTTCCTTTTACATTACACACTTGTTTTTATAAGAAATTTTTATGATTGCAACATTCAACTATCTGGCACCTAAAACTTGTGAGAAATTTAACGATTATAAAAATCCAATTATCCCAAATAAGTTCCAATCGTGTTTGACACCATTTACAAAAATTAATGTCTTAAAAATATGATGCTAATGGCCATATTAACATTTATATATGTTCAACAAAATATTCACACTTTTAGTGATACAAGGTGAAAATTCGGAGGCTAATACTCAATTCTAAAAATGCTAATTAAACTAAAATTGAAATGTAACTTCTTGAACTTAAACAACAGAAATCTTCAACATATAATAATCGAAATTACTCACACCAAAATCTATCATTATACCACTGCCAACAATTCAGGTTAAATGCGATTAGAATCTCTTAACGTACTTAACTAACGTTACAAGATACTTCGAAAGAAAGCTATTGTTAAGTTATCAACCATAATCGAATTTACTTTGTTCAAAATACATGTACTACATTACTTGTATCGTTAAAAATATTACGAGGTTATCACTACGGATACGTACATCATTGCATCGAGAAAGGCTGCTAACATACAGAACACAAGATAAAAACCCGAAATCTCTCGGTACGTGTTATGTATAAATATCAATACTAAAATATTGGATCTACTTACAATAAGGGAACAGCTAAACATTGATAATATTCTTCAATTCCAATTTTTGTATTGCAATTAGTAAAGAGGTTATATGCTACAAACTGAACGGTATAGTGTAATTGAAAACTATTACAATAGAACCAGTTAAATCCATAGTGTTCATATCATAGATGAATGGTGATAAAAATTACAAATTCAAAAAGTGAACCATTATATATTAAAGTAACAACATAGTTCTATCCTTCAGTAAGACGATTCGAACTTAGTTGGGATAATTGGATATTCATATTTTTAAAATTTCACAAAAGCGTTAGGTGCTAGATAGTTGAATGTTGCAATAATGCAAATTACTCATAAAACAAATGCGTAATGTAGAAAGAAAAGCAGATGAGATTAAAATAATCGGCATTACTTCACCATCCAATTATCCCAAAATTAGTTCCAATCGTGTTCAGTTTTACTACATCTGGCTAAACTCTGTGCGGATCTGTATTTGTATTGACACCATTTACAAATATTAATATCTTAAAAGTATGATGATGTAATGGCCACATTAACATGTATGTACGTTCAACAAAATATTCAAACCTTTAGTGATACAAGGTGAAAATTCGGAAGCTAATACTCAATGCTAAAAATGCTAATTAAACAAAAATTTGAATGTAACTGCTTGAACTTAAACAACAGAAATCTTCAACATATAATAATCGAAATTACTCACACCAAAATCTGTCAGTATAGGCCTATCACTGCCAACAATTCAAGCGATTAAAATCTCTTAACGTACTTAACTTGCATTACAAGGTACTTCGAAAGAAATCTATAATTAAGTCATCAACCATAATCGAATTTACTTTGTTCAAAATACATGTACTACATTACTTGTATCGTTGAAAATATAACGAGGTTATCACTACGGATACGTAAATCATTGACTTGAGAAAAGCTGCCAACATACAGAACACAAGATAAAAACCCGAAAGCGGCAAACGAGAGAGATTATGGCTGTGACAGCCCAAAATATTTAAATATTTACCCATATATTCCAAATTAAAGATCCATTAGCTGTAACTTTCGTCTTTTTTTTTTATTTGCTTGTTCTGTGTATCATCTGCAGCTTCTGGTTTGAATCCCTGAACCATGGAGAAACTCCTAATATTTAGCTCATAAATATACCCTATACGAGTATAATCTGCATTGTTATTGTTTAAATTTTGTATTCTAGTCCAGACCTGAATGCAAAATTTCAACAATAACAATGGTCATTTCAATAACACAGGCTGTGTTGGCAAGCAGGACATCGGGCATTGGTCATGATGATCGAATTATGGTAAAATTCTGTTGTTGATACATTGAAAAAGAGTAGTGAAAAATTAGTCAAAAGTTACAGCTAATGTCCCTTTAATTTAAAGATAAGAGTTAGAAAACATAAAGCAGACTGTGCCCATACTGTACAGTGTTACAAATTAGCGTAACTATCGGTGATCCCGTTGCTGCAAAAAGATATGAGCACGATTGGAACTAATTTGGGATAATTGGATGGTGAAGTAATGTCGGTTTAATCTGCAAATGTTAGATTTGCTTTTCTGTTTTAGTTACACTCTTGATTTTATGAGTAATTTGTGTTATTGCAACATTTAGCAATACGGCACCTAACACTTTCGAGAAATTAAAAAAAAATATGAAGATCCAATTATCCCAAATTAGTTCCAATACTGTTTATGGGAGAAACCTTTGAGAAAACACATTTCCTTTCGTAGCAATAATTTGGCAAAGTGTTCGTCATGTATATGTCGTACAGTGAATTCACGTTAACGTCGCCATGCAATTTGATATATGTGCTTTGAAACGTGATTTACATGTTTTCAAATTAATATGGCCTTTCCTGCTTACACAAAGTTGATGGGCACAAAGTCTTTGAATCAACGGAATAATTGAATTGCATTTGTAAATCTCTACATACGATGGAACTGGAGTACTCGACATCATGTACAAATCATTTAACCTATGACCCTTTGCAATTCACGTATGTAAACTTTATTATAAATCCGTTCGAACTGCGGCTTTGTTTCACCTCATTAGGAATATGCCTCGTTTTATTTTACAATTGGTCATCATTTACATATTCTCGTCATTTACATGTTGCCCTCGTTCGACAACTATTGTCTAATAAACACAATTTCGTATATGATTCTTATTTTCAAATCGAGTATAAATTGTTTGTCACGTTGCCATAATGTTTTCAGCTGTGCGTTGGTGATCACGATTTGTCATTTGACTTTTCATTTTACCAGTAATTTACTTTTCGATCTGAGGAACTGTGACGTCTTGCCTGATCTAATTTCATGTAAAGGTTTCATACACATGTTCAGGGGCCCTTGTATCAGATGAGGCAGAGGTGTATGTTGAATCACCCGTTTCCATCGCATTTGCATTTTCATAGATGTGCGTTTGTGAAAGTTGATCAGATATTTCTTGAGGCTTTATATATCCATCAGGTGTTTCCTCTCGATTTGTTACATCAGCGCCCTCATTTTTCTTGACAGTGGTATTCGAATAAACAATGCTATCATTGCCTTTTTCGCTATCGTGTCGACTTTTGAATCTGAACGTAAGGTTTGATTTTTGTTCGTGACATTTATCTTTTTCACCGATGCGTTTCCTTTTAACAGCTGTTATCAAAATCATTATTATCACACCTACACCTAAAAAAAGTCCTCCAAAGAATGTTCCGGTTGCTATGATTAAGGTGCTTTTGTGTTCTGAAATTGATTTCGCGTTTGTAATCGGTTTAGTAGATGTGTGATCGATAGCCGTCGTACTATATTGGGTGGAAGATGTCACTTTCTGAACGATACGCAAATGTGTAATGCAAACCGCATTGCCTTGTAAGTTTACAGCTAAGCATGCATATAATCCAGAATGTTTCATCTCAGATCTCGCTATAACAATTGTACCTTGGCTGTTTAGTTCCAGGTCGCCAAATTCAACAGTTGTGTTGTTGCTGTTGCTATTTTTGTTTATAATATCTCCATTCGGAGTTATCCAAGAAACATTTGGTTCAGGCACACCTGTTGCATCACAGATCAATTCTACCGTATTACCTTCTTCAGCGTCAACCCATCTTATGAGTTCGGAGAATTCAGGAGACGTGCATGTCATATTCTCTTCTGAAATATCCATGAAATCAAGTCCGGCATAGGCCTGTGGTGTTTGACACGTCAACCCGGACATGTCAATGTTGATTGTCTCACTGTTATCCTCGGCCCACTGTCGCAGTCCACGAAGGCGACAATCACATGCCCATGGATTGTCATGCAGATAAACGTAGGTGAATGATCCTGTTTTCATATCATCGAAGACTGCCATTGGTAATGTTGAGAGTGTGTTGTCGCTAAGGTACAAATATCTGAGATTAGTCATTCCCCGGAATGCTGAAGGGGGTATATTTTTGATGCAATTGTTTTGCAGGTAAAGAGTACTTAGCTTCGTTAATCTTTCAAACACCCCATCTTCCAATGCAGTAATACAGTTATAATTCAGGTTCAAGTAAGTAAGCTGTGGTAAGTTGGTAAGTTTGGCAACTGCTCTGATTTCATTGCTCTGTAATTGTAAGTCAAATAACGAATTTAAGCCAGAAAAGATTTCTGAAGGTAATGCTGGTATCTTGTTGTTGTACAAAAACAGATACCGTAAATTGGACAAACCATTGAAGGCGTCAGATGGCAATGTTGTGATGGAATTGTTATGGAGATCAAAACGGTATAACGAATTCAACCCAGAGAAGACTCGTAATGGTAATGTTGATATCTTGTTGTTGTACAAATACAGAATCTGTAAACTGGACAAATCATTGAAGGCGTCAGGTGACAGTGTTGTGATGTTATTGTTATGGAGGTAAAGATGTTTTAACAAATTTAAACCAGAGAAGATTCCTGATGGTAATGTTGATATCTTGTTGGTGTGCGAAGACAGATACAGTAAACTGGACAAACCATTGAAGGCGTCAGATGACAGTGTTGTGATGTCATTGTTATGGAGGTAAAGATGTGTTAACGATTTCAAGACAAAGAAGATTCCTGATGGTAATGTTGATATCTTGTTGTTGTGCAAATACAGTTTTAGTAAGTTCGACAAACCATTGAAGTCGTCAGATGACAGCGTTGTTATGTAATTATTATTAAGTTGAAGATCTGTTAAATGAGCCAAGCGGCTGAACTGATTTGGTACTAGTGACGTCATAGCATTTGATTCAAGTCGCAAAGTTCTCAAGTTTCCAACTTCGTCAAATACCGTGATAGGTAACGTCAAGTTAATATTGTTGCTGAGATACAAATATCTAAGATTAGTCAATCCCCGGAATGCTGAGGGGGACATGTTATTGATACAAATGTTTTGCAGGTAAAGAGTACTTAGCTTCGTTAATCTTTCAAACGCCCCATCTTCCAATGCAGTAATACAGTTATACCCAAAGTTCAAAGAAGTAAGCTCTTGTAAATTGGCAAAGTCGGGGACTTCAATGAATTCATTATTATATAATCCTAGATATGTTAACGAATTTAATCCAAAGAAGATTCCTGGTGGTAATGCTGTTATTTCATTGTTCTGTAATTGTAGCTGTCTTAGCGAATTTAAGTCAGAGAAGATTCCAGATGGTAATGTTGATATCTCGTTGTTGTACAAATACAGATATTGTAAACTGGACAAACCATTGAAGGTGTCATTTGACAATGATGTGATGTTATTGTGGTGAAGGTATAATTTCTCTAGACTGGTCAGTCCACGGAATCCTCCGTACCATATGACTGAAATGGCGTTATTGTTGAGGTACAAGTTCTTCAGCCGTGTCAAATTACTGAACGCCTCTGTGGGAAGTGAAGTTATGTTATTGTAATCAAGGTCAAGGGTGACCGTTTCAGCTGGAATATCTGAGGGTATCACTTCCAAGGATCTGAAATCACAGTCGACGTGGCTATTCGAACCGCAGCTGCACAGTGCAGGACAACTCATAGCTCCGTTGATGTTCAGAAGTATTATGAACAGCGCCACCGATAGAGTTGTGCATCCAACCATGGTTGCATCCAGGGGCATGCCTTATGTACAGGTTTCTCTGTTGAAGGAAATGCAAATTTAGGTCAAGCAAAACCAACAAAACTGCTCGTGCAAAATGGTATATGCTGGTCAATCATGTTAGTGGTTTCGATGGCTGTAGTTTTGGTGTTTTGTGTAAATCATTCAAAATAGCTGGTGAACTAACAGTTGTAAAAACCCTTGACCGAGTTTTCTCCACGTTTTTACTTCGATTTTGTTGCAAATTTTCGTTCAATTACACCGAAACCAAAATAATATCATATCACTGTGCTGATTTGACCGGAAAATCCACACCGTGTATGCATCGTGAAAAGTGTTATATACAGCTTCCGGCGAATATTTTGAAGAACAACTACCAAATACTCGAATTAAATGAAGGTTCTGCGATCCGACTCTTTATGTTTAACTGTCATGGAAATCTGCGAGAATTTACAATGAGACTACAAAAAAGGAGATTATAGCACAGACAAGTCTGTGTACCTTGACAAAACGCAGAGAAAGAGTATCAAAATTGAAGCACTATAATCATTTCCCATGCAAAGACTTGCCTTCTAAAGGCTTTTATAATGTTAACAATAATGACTCTTTTATACCGCAACATTTTTCAACAACTTTTAATGATTTTCAACTTGAAGACACTGAAATATTCGGACGAATGCTGGAAACCCGTGACTTCAACTCGCACTAATGACGATGACCTCGTTTACGACTGAATCTTTGACCTTTTATTCATAAAGCTTACAACAGGTTTTGAATACCTCGCGTTGAATTTTTTTAAATTTGGCGCCAGCTTGTAGCAGCACGACTCCCCGTTTTAGTATGAAAATTTCCAGACTCATTAAGGCTGGATAGGTTTCTCTACTATACCGTACTTGGGTCATAAGCCAAGGTAATTACCAACAAGAAAGAGTACGAATTGGACCCATCAATTCTATCCGTTGTAAGAAACATGCCTAGCTGTGACACCAAGGTGGCGGATACATTTACTGTTCCATATGACATATACGGATAATTTTTCGCTTAGTTTGACCTGGTGACAACATTTAAATAACAATAAACTGCTGGGTGGAGTAAACGTATAGTTGAGTTGTTTTCTATACTTTGCAATACAAGGACTTGCAAAGTCATGATCTATCTCCAAAGATTTATCAAAGCAGTCGTAACAGTAAGTGACGGCTTATCCTACTGTAATATTTTTTCGACAACTTAAATGATTAACATTCATTTTTGGGTATTGGAAGGAGCATAGGGGGCTGCCTACATGTCCATCCCTAGGGGTGGGTAGGTATTTTGTTGTATTGCTGATAAAGGTTTATTCTACCAACCTTTGGTGTTTTGGTCTTCACTTAGCACCATGTTGCATCTATCATCTGAGGAGTTTGATTGCCTAATGCGCCAAGCAAGCAAGGGTAAATTACTAATCTGTGGACGCTGTCACCAGATTATCACCGGATGAACTTTGAAAAAGTCAACAACGAACACGCTGTTATACCTTGCTGTTGCGTTAATCCGGTGATGATCTGGTGACAGCGTCCACTGATTAGTAATTTACCCTTACGTACTTTGGAAAATTAGGCGATCAAACTATAGTCAGATAATAGACGCAACACAGTAACTTCGCGTAAGATTTTCAAACGACAAATAGGTGGCACGGCGAATGAAAAAAGAAATCGTTACAAAAGCATTGCTAATATAAAGCAAAGACACCAAAACTGCAAGGAAAGGTTGGTAGTATAAATCTTTATTAGCAATCCATAT